>VOQJ01042779.1:95081-133592 GCA_015052665.1 Apistogramma diplotaenia
AAAGAAAAAAAAAGAAACCACAAAAAGATGTAAAAAAAAATAAAAACCAAAAAAAAAAAAAAAAAAAACAAAACAAACCCCCCCCCCCCAAAAAAAAAAAAAAAAAAACAGATGCAAAATGAAGAAGATGCTAGAAAAACACTGAGAATTTTTCAATCTGAATGTCTTGCTCTTGGACAAGGTAGGTGAGGGGAGCCTTTTGTCTGAGCCCTGATGCTCTTATTCTCATAATCTGTCCGCGCACTACAGTATGAAAGTTGTGAGTAGAAAGGTGAGTCACCACAAAGCTCCTGCAAACATGTGAAGAGATGGCCAAGTCTGTCTGCCTTGTACGGTAAAACTGACTCTATCTTTCTCTGTCACACACACACACACACACACACACACACACACGGAGCAGGAAAGCGGGATAACCCTGACAGTCAGGAGAAAGTGGAGCTCTTCCATATATGGACAAACTTCCAGTGGTAAGTGTTTGGAAAAGTGATGTCACAGTCAGAGAGCGGACTGCCAGCTCACTGCCTGCACGGGCCCCGGCCAAAGGAAGCTTCCTGCCACTGCTCTGCACCTACAGAGGAGCAGAAAGAGGCATGCAGCAGCAGCAGCAGCAGCAGCTCTGTGGCTCAAAGATAACAGAAGACTAGAGGCAGCTGACTGCAGCTTTTTACTAACAGAGTTTGGACTCAATTATACACACATCCATGAGCTAATTAGCCTACAGCCATTTGAAGAACAAAGCAATTCATTACATTTGCATTTAATATTAGCCCAGAAACAGCTGGCTATAAGGCTGTGCAGTGTTCTTAATCTCTGTGAAATAACTGTTTGATAAGTCCTGTAGGTACTAATGATTTAATTAGTTTAGAAAAAAAAAAAAGAGCCACACTGTTTCTTCTACACGGCTAAGTGGCTAAGTAGCCATCAGCATACTAACAATGAGCCAGTATGACAACATTTAGCCAGTTCCCCTTCTAATAAACGTGGTTGTTAGCATGCTGTGTAGGTTCTCAGTCATCTTAAGTGCTTGAACTTGAATGGTGTGATGTGATTCATTTGTAGTTGGAAGTTGGAATGTCTGAGTTCCTTTTTTTCAAATGTAACGCCCCCTCGAGTTGGAGTTCCAACTCCGAAGGTCAGAGCAACCTCAGAGATGGTCATTCACAGAGAATGTTGGTGGCCTCGTTTACTCCTCTCAGAAATCATCTGTCTGTCCAACATGGGAACATCCTTGACAGAGTGTCCTTTCTCCTTTCGCTGCAGATTTAAAGCCGAGTCCTGCTCTGATGAGCCGTCTCCTGTGAAAAGGCCTTACTGGGTCTGAAGCACATTGAGATGTTATCCTTGGAAAAGGTTCTCCCCCCACCTCCCAAGAATCACATATTTTAAGTGCTTTCTTAATGCATTTTGTCCCTTCTGCCTGTGAGGAAGTGCTCCTGCTCAGTGGCGTGAGGTCATGTTAACCCCAGGTTTTTGTTCCAGTGGGTGCTGGAAGTTTTTATAACTGAAAAAGTCCCTCAGATAAGAGGTGAACCACAACACTAAAGAAAAAAATGAAATTCAAGCACCAACACTCACAATGCAGCCACGAATGATGGAAATGTTTTTTCGGGCTTTGTGCCTCATAAAGTATATTTTGACTACGAAAGCAGAAGTTTGGTCTGGAGCATTCAGGTGTGATGATCTTAAAGAATCAGGATCTTGCTGCCTTTCAGTATTAGAAGGGTTATAAGCATATAACTGAGCAAGTATGATTTGTTTGGATTTCTAGGAGAAAGCCTCTTCTCTAAAAAAAAAAACATGTTTAGTATGGATGTGTTATCTGAACAAACCACAGGACTTCTGGAAAAATGGCCTTTGGACACACAGGACCTAAGTGGAAATATCTGTCCATAATGCACAGAGAAACCAAACACAGGATGTCAGCACAAACACCTCATATTAACTGTCAGCCCGGTGATAGAGGTGCGATGAAGTGGGCATGCAGCCACAGGACCACGGCAACTTGTAGCCATTGAGTCAACGAGGAACTCCTCTGTATACCAAAGTAAGTCAAATATGAGGCCGTCTGTCCAACGGTGAAAGCTTGGCCTAAACTGGATCAGGGAAATGATCCACAACACAACAGAACTGAAAAAGAAAATAATCAAGGCACTGAAATCAAAGTCCAGTTCAGCCTGATTCAAATGCTGTGGCAGGATGATAGCTGTGAATAAAGGAATTCCCACAAACCTCAAAGAACCGAAGCAATGCTGTAAAGAAGAGCGGGCCAAAATTCCTCCACAGTGCTGTGACAGACTGATAAAGTCACGCAGAAAACCATTACTTCAAGTTATTGCTGCTGAAAGTGGCTCTGCAGGCTACTGGATCATGAGGCGTACTTAGTTTTTCACACACTGCTTCTACATTTTGGCTTTGTTTCTGTTGGATACAGACAGTGTAATATGCTGTATTTAAATCCTTTAAGAACTTGCTATTGGCCAAGTAACTGTTTTTATTATGTCCTGATATGTAAAACCTTAGAATTGAAAGGCGGTGTATTTTCTTATTACTGATTTGATGCTTTTATCTATTATGAGCTTCCCACCTTCACAGAAGCGCAGTCCCAAAATGCAGGTGCACCCGTTTAAGAGATCCCCAAAATCAGAAGGACACATCATGTAGGAAAAAACTGAATATCTGTCTAACATTTTGACTTGTTGAGCTATTTCAGTGTGGACCAAACTGGTAGACTGACCAACATTATGATCCCTACAGCTAAGCTGGATAATAAGGCTTTCTATTTTTATGTTTTAAAAGCCCACAATCACACACACAAACTAATGGAAGCCCACCCCTGAGAGCGGCAAGAGGAGCTCTAATTGGCTGGCTGACAAAAAAGGGTCGTCCTCTCAGTGCTCCAAATGATGGCTTATTAAACGCATCAGTTAACTCATTCTAATTAACCACTGAAATATGTATAATTATTCTGGTGGCACACTCCACACCACACAGTTTGGGTGGGTAGACAAGGGGGATTTCTGTGCGGTCCAACTGCTTGACGTCAACATTTAGCAGAATCCCAGAATATCTTATGAAGAGCTAGCGGTGCAAAGACTCTCAGGCCTGCTTTCTGAGGCAAGCAGGTCATGTGAAGAAGCTGGTGCATTTGGCTCTGTCTGGTCTCTGGCACATTCCCAAGGTATTCCAGTCATGTCGGGAGGGGAATTCTTAAATAGCTGTCCTTGCTGTTAAAGCTGAGCCATGTATGGGATAGTGCAGCACAACCATGATAATCCTATTGAGTTGTACATGTGTTTGGGTTTGTGGTCAAACATCAGGAGCCAAAACACCATCTGGGATCAAAAGGAACATACTGCAGGAACAGGATGAAGATCAGCAGCCCGAAAGGAAAGTTTGGTGCTTTTAGAGTAGAGATAATGCAGCAGTTGGTGGGAGCTGACTCGGACTTGGATGAGTATACTTGTGATAGGGTCAAGTATTCAGACATCTAATTTCTCTAAAGAGTGCATGACTCAAAGAGCCGCAATACTTGGAAAAGTCATCCAGTCAAACTTAACATTGTTCTCAGTGAGAATCAAACATTCAAGAGCTTAAAGAAAGAGTCCTGTCTGTCTCTCCTTAGCCCCAACTGATGACTGCCCCTCCCTCAGCCTGGTTCTGCTGGAGGTTCCTTCCTGTTAAAAGGGAGTTTTTCCTTTCCACTGTCGCCAAGTGCTTGCTCATAGGGGGTCGTTTTGATTGTTGGGTTTACTCTGTAATTATTGTAAGGTCTTTACCTTATAATAAAAAGCGCCTTGAGGCAACTATTTGTTGTGATTTGCCGCTGTATAAATAAAATTGAACTGAATTGAAAAAGTGACACATTTTTGAGTGGCGTGTGACTTCCGAAATTACACAAATCAGCCTGTTCTGGCAAAACAGAAGTACAAATAAAACCTAAAATGGGTTAGCCGCTGCTGGAATAAGAGAACTAGAGGTGTGAGGCAAGCTGCCACCTTGCATTGTGGGTAATGTAGTTTGCTTCTTTTTTTAAAACAAGGAAGAAAGTGTATATTATTACTTGGATCGCCATCTTTAGTAAGCCGGGAGTGCAATTCTTTTTCAGACATTCAGATACTGTAAAAATCGTCACTCATGGTGCCCTCATCTACAGACCAGTAAGAAACACAGGGAGATAAATATATTTTAAAAACAAACAGAAATACCTCAACAGACAATAACAAAACTGTCATAAAACAGTCTTTGTGTTGGACCATAACACTCCAGTAGGAGGCTGATGGAGAAATCTGATTCCCAAGGCTTTTAAGAAACTGAAACTGACATGGTGTCCCCTCCCAGGCCAATACATTACAGGCGATTAAACCCATGCCTGCTCTGGTGGAAGTCCTCCAAGGCTGTGGCTCTACTGGCCCTCTATGAGGGAAGGAAAGAGAACCCAGAGCTGGTTAACCTTGCCTGAACAAATACAGATAAAAAGTTCACAAACAAGTTCAATTCTCCTCCTGAGGTGACGAGCCAAGGACACTTGAGTTTTGTGTGCAGCGAGTGACCTAATCATTTCTAACTCTCTGCATAATCTTGATCGGCATCAATGCGTAAAACAGTACAATTAGCTATTAAAAAAGGTGGACTCTTTGTGCGCCGGTAGCCTGTAATTAATCATTAAGCTGCATGCAATCCCGCAGGCACACTCCTAACAAAATGTCAACAGCCCCGAAGCATACAGTATTGTAACCTGAATACATGTCCCAGGGGAGGGATGGGTTAAATGAGGGTGTCTACTTCCTGCAGATAAGTGACAGCCAGTAGTAAAGAGGAAATTATTTTGACAAGAAAGCTGTGCAAACAGCTCGATAAGCCCGCCTTCAGATTACCACTGCGAGAGACTGTGATGCCTTGTGTTGGTGCTTTCTATTGTAATCTTTCTCGACAGCTGCTGGTGCGCCCTTCGTTAGTCTGCTCTGCCCGGCAGAAGAGTCTCGTCGCTCAAGTGGAGACAGGATGCCAGTTTCCTCAGAAAGTAATGAGATCATGTGCTTCACGGACAATCATTACACTGTTGGGAGAGCTGAGAGGAGTCTGAGGGGGCGTGGTGAGACTATCTGCAGAAAATATTTGGGTATAACTAAAATAGACTCTCCTTTTTTTTTTTTATTTAAAAGCTGTAAAGTCAGCCTCCAAGTTCCTGCTCAGCACCACACAGCTGACTGACACAGCTGGGAATTGCCTTTGGACACAGTGAAGCGTTTAGCAGCTTCCGAGTCTATCCCTTTGGACTTGGTAGAGACCAAAAACAGACTTGAGAGGGTGTGACGAGACCATTTACTTTCACCCTGTGGCCAAAAAATTAATGATAATGTTGCTCTACGGTGCTGGATATCCAGAGGATTGTCAGTCTTTATCTCCTGGGCTGTTATCTCCTCAACGTTATCTCCACCAATAAACACCCACAATGTCTACATTAGTTTAAAAACATTTCACACAATCAGAATTATCAACTCGCTTGCATTGGCAGTATAATTCATAATGTATGTGACAAAATCTCAGGGTTTGAAGAAAGGAGTTTGTGCATGAAGAATGGGAATGTGGGGCTTGTCCCACACACACATACAGACAGCTTAGGATACACTTAATTACTTTATTTTGTTGTTTTAATGCACCAAGTTATAGTGAAAGGTGCACATCGGTGATTAATTCATGTACCCATAAGTAGCCCTTTTAGCCCGTCTGTTTCAGCACGATTTCTGTTCATGTTTAAAACTTTCTGCACATCAGAAAAATATCAAATTGTTTTAGAGCTGATTTTCAGTAACCATGTTCAACTCAAACATATTGGTGAAGCTGCATTACCTTGAAATTAATGCGAAAACTTCGAAAAAAAAACAGCTATTAAAACTTATCACCTAGTGGCTCAAAATATTTTTGGTTTTTTGAGTCATCAAAATATCCTCCTGCGCAGCGCTCCACATGAATCTGTGTGTCAGGGATTAATGTTTGCCACATACGATTCAGTGGTTGCATGATCTCATAATTCACTTTCATATAGTGTAGGGACAAAACACCCATTGTTTGAGAAAACATCTGCCCCTCTAGAAAGCACTGTTGTGTCTATATAGTCAGAGTGGCTTTGCAATGTGGAAATCCCTTCGTCTTTCATGTTTTTAAAAGGACGGCCAAATGCACGTTTTAAATATTAAGTATATCCGTGTATATCCCACTTTGATGGCAGCTTTTGTTAAACAGCTTGGCACCGAGACAAGCCAGATGGATGGCAGCTGTGGCAGAAAGCATGACCTGTATCAGAAAGACAAGAAAACAGTCTAATTGTTTCTAAATGTGAAGCCTCACGGTAACCTGAAAGGCAGAAACACGCATTACTCATCTTCTTCTGAGCTGACAAGGATATTGTAATTATCCAAGTCCATGGAAAACTTCCAAAGGCACAAGGAATATCAAACATTCCCATTTGGTTCCTCGGCTCGTCATGAATCACCACACGAGGCACAACGAGCCCGCTGCCGTGAAACTATTTCAAAAGTCATGTGAAAGACTGCAAAGATGATGGAAAAACAGAAACAGCCCTTTAATCGCTGTGCAGGTCAGTTTTTTAACTGAGCTGACACTTTGGACATAATAAATCAAGGTTTTTAAATTAAAAACCCAATTTTTATTTTATTTTTTAGATGTCGGGGACTTCAGCACCGCTAAAAATCTCCACACTACTGTAAAACTGTTTGTGGAACATTGCTGGCTTTAATGACTATGTTGATTATTTTTCCCAAAGCTTTGCCTGCACAGTTTGTGAAAAGCAAGAAAATTTGACCACCTGGGAGAATTCTCTTTTAAAGGTGCTGAAAGGCAGACACGTTCAAAGTGCATCATACAACAAAGTGTAAATGCAAGCAACCGAGCCATTCTGAAGCTTCTGATTGGCCAATGTGTTGTATATTTACAAATGTCACTTATGTTTAAGTCAGAAACACACATTCAGCCTCATCTTTAAATGAGTGTGGAGGAGAAGTTCTATGAAGGTCTATGAAAGTTGAGCCTGTGGTGAGTTTGTTGTTAGCGGCTTCAGATGCAGCTGTTTGAGGGGCGGTTGTGGCTCAGGTGGTGCACTCGGCCGTCCACTGATTGCGGGGTTGGCCTTATGAAGTGCTACGGATGACAGATGAACACCTTTGGATTGAAGTTACCAGTTTAAAAAGATTCCCAGATTACAGAGGAGAGTGGCCAGTGAAAACAGAAATAAAAAATGTGGCCATGACTCTTTTTCTAATTCTGACGTTTTTCTACCCAGAATTCTCCAGGAAAAAAAAGGAAAATCTGACAATTAAAGTGGATAAATTTTTCTCCAAATTTTTTTGCCCCATGTCCTCCTCCTGTTCCCTAACAGAGACCCAGGAGTGTGGTCCGGTAGAAAGAAATGAACCATTTGACGTATAAATCTGAACTCTGTCAGCACAGCAGACTGCTAATAACCGACTGCTCCTAATGAAAGCAAAGACAGCCTTTTGGTTCAGTCAATAAAATATCGCACTCTGACTGACACTGGACGCTTTGGGGTCACGGCCAGCCAAAAAGGGCTTCACGTTTCTGTCACAGGAGAATTGAGGCTGTGTTGCCACGGCAACTCTGTAAGCTCAAGGCAGCAGAGCGCCCATATCTACAATAAAATTTACTTGTTTTCCATTACCTCAGACAGACAAGTGTCAGAAAGAATAAATGTTTCACCCACCAACCCGTGCTGTGAGGCAGACTCAGGAAGACACAGCAGCTTTGTCACTAGAGAACAAATTATTCTTTAATTGCAAGAAAACAAAAGCGAGCTGGCTTGTAATGGTACCCAGGGGCTGGATAATGAGACCAAAAACAGCTGGTTGAGACAATGAAAGCATCATTTCAATGCACAGCTTATACAAATGGCGCTCCTCAGGATTTCTATGCAGGCAGTCAATTCTTCAGGCCCCCCCGAAGCAGTCTTGAGCTGAGAATCACTTAAAAATGAGAATAAGCCCAACCAGATTTACACTCAGTGTGAAACCATAGAAATTAAAATTCCACCAAGCTTTTGTCCTACAAAAGACTGTTTTGTTGTTATGGTTGGAAGAGCTCCAAATCCTGGGTGGAGCTTTGTGCAACAAGCAGAGCATGAGGAAGAAACACTGATGGTGCACGAGAATAAACGAGTCTCACTTAAACGTGTCTCACTGTTATTAACACTATTTAGCTTATGTTTTAATGTCATCTGTGATTCGACCTGAAGACTGACGACACTGTCCAATTACTCTGCTCTCAAACTAACACGCCGTCTTTTTTCCTTTTTTAGCTTAGCGTCTTCCGCTCGAAAGCAGCGCGTGTTGGTGTCACGAGACAAGACAGAAAAATGGAAAAAAAAAAAGCTGAGTTGTAAAAACGCGTAGAAAACCCACTTCCTAAATGAAGTCTGTTACCAGTTTGATTTCTTTCCAGGGTGAGAAAAGCATCATTATGTTTTTAACTTCTTTTCTGAGGGTGAGGAGCCCGACTCTGCTTCGTCTGATCCCACATGAGTCCGCTTTAGAGCGCTCTGTGCGGGGCCTTTGTCTCGCCGTGACCTTTTGCCTTCAGGTGGAACACCAGTCTCTTCCTCTGAATCTGAGGAAACATGGGAGCTCTCAGTCATGCATTCCCCTGCTGGTGCCACAGTCCGGTGCTGCCCGTTCACTCCGGGGCCACATCGGCTCTGCGGGGTGCCGTCTGCAGTCGCTGAGCTGCCACACGCTTCTCCGCTATCGGAGCTATCCAGAACGGACTCTGCAGCAGCCCTGCCTTCAGTCCTGCATGCATCCAGTGACTGAGGAGATCCAGCTGGATGTCTTTCCAGCTCAGTCCTGTCACTCACTTCCTCATTCTCTTGGCTCTCGGGGGACATTACTGGGCTCGGACACACAAAGTCAGAAGGGCTCAGACATTTTTCCTCCTCTCTGGCGCCGCCAGTTCGGGGCTTGATGTCGAGGGAGTTTTGTTCCTCGCCTGACGAAGAGGAAGACAGGTCATCGATGGAGATTGATGGGTAACTGCAAGAGTCGATGGCGGAAAAGAGAGCTTGTACAGACTCGGGTCGATCTCCAGCTCTGGAGACGACGTGCATGCGTCGTCGCCTCATGACGTTGCGCCGCCTCACAGCGCTGCGGCGCTCCTCGTCATCGCTGCTGGAACTGGAAGTGGATGTGGAGGAACTAGAGGCTCCGGCGGGCAGCGAGGGAGAGGAGGAGGGGCTGGAAAGCGTGGAATTGTCTCTGGGGCTCGGGGATCGAGGCCGGGGCATTGGGTCGAGCCAAAATTCGCTGGAGTCCGAATCCTCATTCACCAGGAAGCCAGATTGATGGCGCTGATGTCTGCTTCGTCTCCTGGGTCGCTCCTCCCCCTCATCTCCGGCCTGCTCTTCCCCTCCTGAAGCATCAGGTCCAGCCAGGGAAGAGGAAGAGGAGGAGTTATCAGAGTCACTGTGGTGACCCACAGCAGAGGCAGCGGTAGGAGTTGTTGGTGTGGTTCGTGTGGAGCGACGTCCACGGGCGTGGAGCTGCATGATGGCCTCTTCACTTAAGTCACTGTCAGAGTCTGAGCTCCAGCCTTCAATCTCTCGACGCACCAATGAGTCGAAGAACGCCATCATGCGTGGGTCCTCCTGGATAGACTGGCTGACATAATCGTGGGACAGACCACTGCCGCTGTTGAGCACCAGGCTGATGTACTCCTCGTGGGTGTAGAGGCTACGAGATTTGTCCTCCACACGACCCTCCAGATCTCCCAGACTGTCAGGCTGCTGGTAAGGACTCCACACCTGGATGGGCAGAAATGTGAAAGGGTAGGGAGAAAAGGTACAGGGTGAAGCAGGAATAAGGAAGGAAAAGAGAATGACAGTTTAACAACATACAAAAGAGGAGCAGGAGATGACGCGAAGGAAGTGAGGAGCGGGACGAGCCCAGATCAGATTATAAATGGTAAGAAGCTGCTAGTGGGATGTTCTGTGCTTTATGTTGTATACCAGCAGTCCACTTATCATGCATAGTTAAAACCTATTAGTATTATTAGTACAGTACTGTGTAAAAGGCTTAAGTATGCCAAACTTAAGTATGCTGGGCTGAAAATCCATGGCCATGGGTCTTATGGATCTAAAAATCTTTGGTTCAAATCACTTCCAGTTTATCAGGACAGACGTAGGACAGTGAGTGCCTACAGCCCTTTGTTAAAATAAATATGGAGGCTCTGTCTTGGTGTTGGGGATCTTGTCAAAATTGATGGAATCGTGAAGTCAGAAAAGTACCATTAAATTTTGATCCATCATGCAACACCATCTGGAAAGCATCTGATTATCAACAGCTTCATTTTTAACATGACAGTGATCCCGAACACACTGCCAATGCAGTAAAAAGCATACCTAGACAAAAAATAAAAATAAAATAGAAACCCAACAAAGACACACAATGGATCACTATCAGTCATGGCCTGGCCTCCCCAAAGTCCGGATCTCAATACCATTTAGGTGTGTGAGAGCATCTTCACAGAGACTGAAGGCCGCCAGCATCCAAAGAACAGCTTTGAATGTCCTTCAATAAGCCTGAAGATCTCTTCCACAAAACTACATGAAAGCTTTGTGCTGAATTAAGGTGGTATTACCAAATACCAGCTTTCAGGCTTGTTAGAACTGCCTCGATGCCTACAAGTTTCCATGTATGTTTGAATAAATTGTTGGACCTGTTTTCCCAGCAAAATATAAAGAAATGAGGGTGGGGCTCAAGGCTTTTGCACAGTACTCAAACAGCATCTCCTCTCATTTAGGTTTGTTTTTTTTCTTTAAAATACATCCATGGAAGTGGAACACACATTCAATGGGCAGAGGCAAACTGATGATGCAAAACGGTGTTATTAACTTTGAGACATGAAGCAAACTTCAAATACTTCCTGCCAGGAGACCGTGAACAACAGGACAACACTTTTTCTCATAAGATAACACAGAAATGCAGCTGCTGTAAACTAAAACTGTAATTCTAATATTATAAAATCCTCATGCTGTGCCAAGTGCCTCACTATCTGCAGTCGACCAGATTCAATATGGTCCACAGATCAAAACAAATGGCTTCCCAACACTGAGAGGACTTAATGAGGAGATTCACTTTTTTAAATTTTAACGACAAAAACTGATATTGCAGCCTAATCAAGCCTGAGCTTAAGTGAAGGCTTTTAGCAATAATACTCGATTTATTTGAATGCTTACAAAGCCTTTAGCTGCCTTAAATTGCAAAGATTTTAGAAGGCCTCGTAGTATCTCATATAGTCTGGCTCTGGCTTCAGAAAAACCTCTCCCATCTTTCATGACCCAGTTTATGAACACTGCTCAACATCATCTGCTTCAGTCGACAGTCAGCGATGGGGGAAATCCATCTATATTCATTCCCCGCTGCACAGGGGGACGTTAGAGCTCAGTCGGTTACTCAGTGGTGTCATCGGAGATCAATGTCTCACTTAAGGGCACGTTTGCTGTCTGAACAACAAAGGATGCTGAGAGACAGATGCTGGGACAGTCCACTAACAGGACCATTTCTCTAACCACTCATCACTCTGATGCTGCAAAAGGATGGAAAAATTCACCTCTGGGTACCAAGCAGCTACCTCCAGAGCTGAAACACAAAAGGCATCGCCTGCTCCAAAATTATTTCTATGCAATTAGTAAACTCTTACTTAAAAATGCCAGCGGGGATATTCCTTTACTAACCTTGATGACTTTCTCCACGCCAGAGGAGCAGATCATGTAGGTGTCAGGGTTGAAACGGACCTGGTTGACTATGGAGCGGTGACCCTTCAGGACCATGAAAGCTCCGTTAACGACTCGACCAGGGCCTCCTTAAAACAAAGGCTTTGTTAACGTGATACCAGTAGACAAAAACACGTCAGTTCAGAGTCACGGAGATGGAAGACTACAAGAGGGACTCGTTAAAACGAACAAAAAAACCCTCCAAAACATTCATCTATGCTGTAATTCAAGCTGATTCCGGACCTCCTGAGACAGAAAACACAGAATGTGAAATATAGTAGTCATAATCCTTATAATATACCATTAGTCTGACAACAAATAGGCTCTGTGTGCATATTTTAAGTGTGAGCAACTCCAGGAAAAGTGAAAGCCATGAATCTGGCAGGTGGTGCCATAGAGCTACAAACGCCACATTCTTGGATTTCTGCATTTCTGGGGATTTTCCTCCCTGAGTAATTATATTGTAAGAATACACGGAGCAGTTATTTCTAAATAGTTTGTAGTCTGTGTGGGCAGGTGGAAGCATTCAACTTTAATCTGACTGCATTGAGAACTATGCTACAGGCTATTCTGTAGTTACTCGTGCCTGAAAAGTCTGTTATAACCAAAGGAGCTGAGGGCAAACCGCAGCCCGCCACGATGACGTCTCCAAACACAAAGAAGGTTTTCTGTGGCTACGAGTTCAAACTAAAATCTGGTTTGGTTTTCCTGCACGTTTGAAGATCCCTTTGAAAACTGCTGTTCACAAGCCATGGTTCACTCATGATTTGAAAATTTTTAAAACACAGACAAAAAAATAAACAATAAAGCATGTTTCCATAAATGTGCTGACTAGACAGAAGACGATCTCACTCTGGGATACAGATTATAAGGTCATTAACTTTTTTTTGGGTTGTGCTGAAATGTAAAAACTGTAATAAATCCTGTTCAACATATCAGCATAAGGCCACATAAATATGCAGTCGGCGCAGACAGATCCAATAACTCACCTGCTTCTGGGTCCTTTGGGATCCTCCACATGTAGAGGTTGAAGTCGTCCGACCCAGACAAGATGTACTGGAGGGGGGAAAACAAATGGGATTGTTTAGATTGCAGTCTGCCCCACTTTGTGTGACTTAAACTTTCCATTTCACCTAAAAAGAGGAACGCTAATACACACACACACACACACACACACACACACACACAGAAAGAAAGAAATGAACCATGGGGGAAGTGGGCTGGGTGGGCAATACGCAGCACAAAAACAACAGATCTTATCGCAGCAGCGGGTTTCATAATGTGCGATCAAACGCCGTCTTCACACGACACGGCGGCCTGACCCTAACAGAGCTCCCTGTTGGTACATTTTGGAAACAGATGGTTCCACTTGAACCTGTCGCTGAAAGTAGGCTTTGACGGAGTCGGGGTGGGGGTGCTCTCTGGTCTTATACACATGGCTTAAAACAACACGAAGAGAAGACCTGATGGTTAACGCATTCACAACTAGCACATTTACTGTGTCTGATTACTTGGCGATGTTAGTAAAAAGGGTAAAAAAAGATTTTAAAACAAAGTACACGCCCATTCGTTTTTTTATTGTTTCTTTCTAGTGCATTAGAGATTTTGGTCCGTATTGACCCAATAGCATCGCATCCATGTCATGATTTAAGAAACCAGCTTGAGATGATTTGAGCATCCAGATGTGGTCATAAAAGGACTGACACGGTGAGCAACGACTACTCAGGTATGCTGCCAAGAATATCTCCTCTACAACATTACACCACCAGCAGCCTGAATCACTGATACAAGGCAAGAAGGAGCCACGCTTTCATGTCGTTTATGCTACACTCTGAGGCTACCATCTGGTTGTAGTAGCCGACACTGAGACTCAGACCAGGCAACTTTTTTCTTAACTTCTGCTGTCCTATTTTGATGAAACTGTAGCCGCGGTTTCCTGCTCTTAGCTGACAGAGCAGCACCGGGTGTGGTGCTCTGCTGCTGTAGCCCATCTGCTTCAGGGTTCGACGTGTTGTGCATTCAAAGATGCTCTTCTGCAGCAGTAACTTAAGTCACCGTTGGCTTATCACCAGCTTGAAGCAGTCTGGCTGTTCTCCTCTCGCATTGAGCTGCTGCCATGGGACTAGCTTATAAGATATTTGCATTAACAAGCAGTTGAAGAGCTAATGAAATAAGCAGGAAACAGGGAGACGTTAAGACTATTTAACTAACTAGCTGCAGCCTTTAAAATCTTTTCAGGGCGGTTTTTTTTTTCCCCTCTTTTGCCACATTTATATTTAATGGGAATGTTTTTCCAAGCCCCGTTTTAGCATGTAGAAGCAGATTTTTACGTGATAAAATAATTCACATTAGCTTCAAGGCATCGTCTTCTGTTCCTGACAGTCTTTCAAGCTGTGGAATATTTCTGTTGCGTTTCATCAGCGAATTATTTTAAATGAATGTCTTCAATTTCCTTCTGTAAACATTCTGCTGGTCTCCGTCGGTGCATTTTTCTTCTCAGGCTTTTGCTCCAGACTGTTTCTGCACTGCGACTGCTCTTTTTCAATATTACACGCATGCTTTTAGAAGAAAACCATCTCCTGTTTCTTCCTCTAAGAGAAACCCTGCACAGAATGCTCCGCAGAGATGAAAAGTAATTATTCCAGAGTCGGGATGCGGTGAGATCAGTGTAGCTGCCGGTCATACGGACGCATTTTAAACTCGACACCTGTGCTCTCTCTGCCTCGCGTTCCCAGACGACACATCGGGAAAGGAATGTTGCACCCAAAACTCCCTCCCTGTTTCCTTTCCATCACCTTCATGCAGCAAGTTGCCACTCAGCTCCTCTGCTCTCACACCATTCTGAGAAAATCCTCTACTGCATGCAGAGCCTGCCTGACAGGGAGTTCTGCTGGGGATGCAGCCCATTTGGTCAAACCTCCGTCGCGTCCTTTGTCACTTGCTTGCTTTCTTTCACCACGCCTTCGCATTTTCCTCTGACATCTACAACATAACTCTTACACCTAGCATAAAGAGCCGAGAGTGTGTGTTTCTTGGCTGAGGAAATTTTTAAACTGCACTTGTGTAGCTTAGCTCAAAAAAAATGCTCAGGGGTTCTGTAAACTCAGTTTTAAAATGTAATTATGATGCAGTGCATTTCCTGGGGGAAAATTAAATAAAAATCTGAAGATAATCTATGGCAAACACAGCAACGCAGATGGCTCGCCATGGAGATTAATCCCCTTCTACGATGCCTCCTGCTTTGTTTATATCAAACCTAAAATAAATCCTGCTTAGCATTAAGTAGCAGGAAATGATTAAAACATGCCCAGAACAGCTGCTGCACAAAGGTTAGTACAGCACAGGTCGAGACACTTAAGAATGTGTTACTAATTATGTTAATATACAGCTGACAACTGAGAAGTCTTTACTAAATACAAACTCCTTGGCCACTCACACACACATCAAATCCACAGAGTTTAACTCATATACAGTATATATATATATATATATATCTCATATCAGAGTTATCAAGAAGGACCTAAAGGCTACAAACTGACGATCAGATCATTTGAGAAATATTATTACTGCAGTGTTTGCGAGTGCAGTGAAAGGTCCGTTTCATCAGTGACTTTTGAGAACAGTTGGAAAAAACAAAAGTTTCTAACATCTGTGTCGTCTTAAAATATTATCTGGCCCCCTTTGAAGTTCAGGACCGCCGTTTAGGTGGCAAAGAAATTCAGTCCCATTGTTCCGAGCCAACATGGCAGCGGCTGAGCAAATCCAAACCTCACTGTACAGTCCTGACCTGATTCTGCACTCTTTGAACAATCCTGAGATCTTTTTTTTTTTTTTTTAAGCCTGACACCAAAAGCAAATGTTAACGTAATAAACATGACTACAGGCTGATGTCATGTCTGAGGAGGACCAACAGGAGGATCAGGGACTGAGTCCAGGGGCTTCTGGTGCTCCTCCAGCACTCAAAAGGTCCCAATTTCACAGAAGGAACTAATATATTCTTCTATTTTTACTGCTTTTAATGAGCCCACATGCTTCAAATATCCCTAAATTTCATTTGAGGTATCCACAAAGTCAGTTAAAACGATCACTGTTCTATATTCCGTATGTGCCACATGTCGTTTCAGGAGATCAATCACATTCCTGAGTGTGGTGCGTTATATGTGAGACTTTTCTTTTACTCATGCACAAAAAGTATGTCACCTATTCTGTGTAACACACACACACACACACACACAGAGCAATTTAGTTTCTTCTGTTGCCATTAGTGGTAATGGCATTTCTACTTCGGCTTCCTACAGTTTGTTAACCGACCTGATCCTTGTCCCCGGCGAAGCAGCAGCTCTTCATGGTGCAGGAGTTGAAGTAGCCCTGGTTATCGAACTGGAAGCTGGGGAGGCGGGAGTGCAGCTCGTAGAGGACGGGTGGCAAGCGGCGTCGCAGAGCCAGCAGCTGGGTGCCGGTGCTGTTGAAGCGAACACTCATTGCGCTCTGCAGGGACATGCTGCCTCCGTAACGGAGCAGTGAGCTGAGAGGACGAGAAGAGAGAAATTATAACAGCTATGCAAGACTTCTACGTACTCAGAGAGGACAGTAGGGCTTTGTGGGTAACCAAGTAACAGCTTTTAATGGGAAAACTGGGATAAACAGATGTAAAGCTCCCCAAGTAAACAAACCTAATATAAGTATCTTATGGCTTCTTCAGGAATAGCTCTAAAAGGCTTCTGAAAAGGAATTTTGAAGCTCTTCTTTGGATGTTGGCGGCCACATTGCTTCAACAATGTTGAGGTCTGGGCTCTTGGGGGTGCTGTTTATGACTGACACTGCTGCATTGTGTGCTTTTCTATCCAGGCATGCTTTTACAGCACAGGCAGTGTGTTTGGTCTCACCGTCATGCTTAAAATTAAACCACTGTCATTCAGATGCTTTCCAGATGGTATTGCATGGTAGATCAAAATCTGACTCTACTTTTCTGCATTCATAATTACATCAATTTTGACAAAATGTACGAACACCACTGGCTCAAATGCAGCCCCAAATAGATGGAGGCTCCCCTGGATTCATCATTCCATAAGACCTGTTGCCACTGATTTTTAGTCCACTTGTTGTTTTTGCATCAGGCTGCTAGTCACTAAATTTCTAAAGATACAATTTAAATTTGGCTCTTTGCCGAGTCGTTAGTTTTGTGTAGACAATACCGACTCATCCCTCGAGTTAGACGTCCTCTGAAACTGGTCGGGTACAAGACTGGACCAAAAATGATAAACTTTGAAAGACCTTCCAAAAGCCACAAGAGCTACTGCTCAAGATCACTTTGAAAATTACAAGAACGTCCGGCTCCTTGGAAACAAAGTATAAAGAAATGAGGGTCATTCGGGACTTTTACGCAGTATTGTACATTATAAAGTTAATGAAAATGACATCATCAGAAAGTACAGTTCAGCAAAGGAGAGACTGTCAAACTACTCTGACTAAGTAAATTAAATATTTCATGAAACACCTTTCAGCTGGAAGCTATTTTTAGACTTGATAGTGAACGGAGGGAATTTCTGAAGAGTGCCTCTAAACATCCCCTCGCTGCAGAGCCAACAGCGGTGGGGGAGAATTGACTCACTGTTTACTTTGACCGACCATCATCTGAGTGCTAAAATCCCAAGTATGTCTAAACTCACACTTGGCACCTTTCACTGTTTTCACAGAGTCTTTTTCACTGATGCAAACATTTGGTTTTTTTTGCACTCCAAGGACAGCAGGTGTTAGTTTAATGGTGAGGTTACAGCGCCATCTGGTGGGCATTGTCATTCAGGCATTTGATACCCAATAACTTTCTGGTTTCATTTGCTTTATATGAAACAGACACAGCATCAGGGTTTTTTTTCTATTTCAGGAAAGATGCTGTTTTTTTAAAGATTTTTTTGGCCATAGCGGCTTTATTGACAGTTCTGAGGACAGGAAATGGGGGGAGAGATATGGCGAAAGACATGCAGGCAAATTGGCGACAGGCCGGGAATTGAACCTGCGCCGCCCACGCCACAACGCGGCATACATAGTCACCGGCTTCTCCACTAAGCCACCCAGGCGCCCGAAAGATGCAGTTTTACTGCAAAAAAACTTCTACTTACTAGGGAACAATGGATCAAATAACCCCAGATATCGATTTATTTGTATGCTGCAACACCATAACAATTGCTACTGCTGAGTTATTTTTTATTCTTGGGGAAGAATAAAAATCCACTATGTGTTCAAGACAGAAAAAAAAGTCTGACCTGCGTGGCTTACGGATGTCCCACAATCCAACACCCTCTTTGGAATTGGCCGTGGCAAGCAACCTGGGCTCCACGGGGTTAAACATCACACTGTGGAAGGCTGAGGGGTAACTGGCCAAGCAGAAGGGTTCTACAGAGAGAGTCACAACCGTTTTTCATAAAGACTTCACACACTCACACTCAAATAGCAGCAGAAGGCTTTTTAAATACAGTGGAAATTATGTGTGGCTCCACCGCGAGTGGAATGCAAAAACATTTATTTGGACTACAGTGGGCGACATAAAAAGGCCTGCAGGCAGAAATGGAAGACCGGTGCTGCTAAATGTATTATTGGTCACAAGGAAGCTTTCTAAAATAGAAGGATGGAGACGTCATGCAAGATGAGCCGCTGCATTTGTAAAAGTATCAACAAGTATCACACAGTCTCCTCACACAGGCGGAGGCAAAATGCACTGCGTAACTGTATATGAGCAGCTTTATTAACCGCAACCATGACAGTAAACATAAGAGATCGCTGCCTGAAACGCCCGGTGTGCAAAAGGCATGAATAATCCGGTAAAATGACCCTGATAGACACAAACTTATCAAACATCTAATCCTCCTCCACTTACCTCCATGAGGCGGCTCGCGAGTGTCCCAGATAAGCACACGCCCGTCGTCGGATGAGCTGGCAAACACATTATCATTGACCGGGCTGACGGACAAGCTGTACACGGCATCGATATGCAGGAACACGTTCAGCGTTTCCCTCCTGCAGGAGCAGCGATCGTTCAAGCGTTAATCGTTTTGTTAGTGCGAGGGGAGGGTGCAGTTTAACTGCTGACCTCTTCGTGATGGCTACGAGAACAACAAAACATTTTGATACTACAGTAACGGGGGTCATTTTACACACCTCTCCACATCGTGAAGAATCACCTGCTCATCATTTCCTGTTCAATAATAAAGACAGAGAGGGTTACGAGGTGAAGGAAAAGGCGACAGTTTAAGCTTCAAACTACACTTCAGACGTTTACAGCCACTCATGACGGGCATGAATGTCATAGTAATGTTGGGCAAAAATTAATGTTCAACAAGAACTGGATGCACAAATTTGATTTTATTCTGGATTTCCTCTGATCCACACAAGGTCAAAAGTATACAGATATCCACACTAATATATATTTTTTAAATGTCAGCAAGCTCAACCGCTTTTGGTAGCCATCAACAACCTTCTGGCATAATTCTGACTGGATAGAACTTGTGTTGGCAGAATTGGCAGAGTTCAGGGGCACTGGTTGGCTTCCTGGCATGGACCTGGCTTTTAAGCCCAATCCACTAATTTTCAATAGGGTTGAGCTTGGGGCTTTAGGAAGGTCATTCTTATCCATCCCAAAACCAGTTTGATGTGTGTTTGGGATCATTGTTCTGTTGGAACACCCAATACTGTCTGAGTTTCAACAGTCTAGCTGTTGAGCTAACTAGTGAGCTGTTGATTTGAAGTGAGGTTAAAGAATGTGGAGGTAGTCTGCCTCCATTGCACTCTGTCCAATGTACCAGTACCACTGCCAGCAAAACAGCCCCCAGAGCATGATGCTACCACCACCATGCTCAACAGGTGGTACAGCGTTCTTAGGTTTGAAAGCTTCACCATTACTCCTCCAAACATACCTGCTGTCATGGTGGCTTAATAGCTTAGTCTTTGTCTCATCTGACCACAGAACCTTTCTAAAAGGCACCATGTGGGCAGCTGCAAGTTTCAGTTAACCTCAAAGGTGTTGATTTTAGAGGAACGACATTTTCTTGGTTGGCAGCCTCTCAGTCCATGATGATGTGAAACTCGCTTCACTGTGGACAGTGATGCTGGTGTTCCAGCAGTTTCCGGTTCATGGCAGGTTTGGGTCTTGGTGGTTCCTGGGATGTTCCTTAACATCTTAACCAGTTTTCTCTCATCTGAGTGTGGCAGTTTGGGTTTTCTTCCAGAACCTGGCAAACTGGTGGCACATCTGAATAACTTGTACTGTAATTGGTCAGTCTGATGGATGATGTCAACCAAATCCTTTTTACGCCAGCAAAGAGAAAGCACCAATTGTAGCCAAGCATGATCACTAGTGAGAAGTTAATAAGCCTTGTCAAGTTAAATGACATTGTTAAAGCTTCAGCACCATTTATTAAAAGATTTGAGTGTATGTATATATTTGAGCCTGTATGTATACTTTGACCTTGCATGGATCAGAGAAAATCCAAAATAAATTAACATTTGTGCACCAGATTCTTGTTTTTTTAAAGTCATCAAAGATGTATGCTGTACAGTCATTCCACCCTGGGAAAAGAGCAGTTCAAAGAAATCAATAAAAACCCAAGATTTCCATAACATTCATGTCATTCATTCAAGTGTAAGTAAACGTCTCACTACAACTGTAGCTCTCCCTTCGAGAATTTTTTAGATAGCTAACTTTATAACAGCTCAGTAAATCTTGACAGCACTTTTGAGTCTCTGGATTATATTGCATAGCAGCTAGGCCGTAGCCAGCAAGCAGCACCCAAAACATCATAATTCAGCATCTCCAGCAACTAATTTAAATTTTCTCCATCTATTATTTATAGCCAACATCATTCATGTGCAATGAATCAACCACAGCTTTTTCCACAGCCGCATAAGTGCACATTAAACATTTGATCTATTTGAATACTTTGTTAATTCTCTTTGCCGTACACACCCTACAAACACTTCCAGGTCAAAGATTAGAAAGAGGAATTACTCCCAGCAGGGGTCAGATAGAGTTTTTCTTTTTCTTACCACCAGAGAAGACTTTTTTGTTGGTGCTGTCAAAGGCCAGGCAGAAGATGTTGGAGAGGTGCTCCCCCTTCAGCTTCACAGGCTTGGAGCGGCCGTGGATGGCTTTCTCCATGTGCCACAGAAGCACCCGGCGGTCATCTCCTCCTACAGGGAAAAATGGACCATTACTACTACTACCAAAGTTCAAAAGCAAAACAGTGTCACAGGATGCAGACTAATGACTCCCTTCATTTATCGGTTTATTGCACAACTTTCTGTAGGTTTCAGAAATGAAACTCTTCCAGACTTCAGTCAGTTTAGATTCAGCTCCCACTTCCCACACCTCTCTGCCAGCCCTGCTCACCTTCCACTGGCAGCACAAGAGTCTGCAACATTCAGTTAGTGGGGCTGGGTTAAGTGGTGATTAAAAACTGGCTTTAGGTGTAAATGTGACAATGAATGGTTATTTGTCCACGTCTTAGCTGACACACTGGTGACCTGCCACCTTGCTCTCAGGTGATAGGACAGGTCATCTACGAATCAGAAGGTCAGCGGATTGATGCAGAGGTATCCTCAGGCAAGATTCTGAGCCCCAAGTTGCCCCCAATGCATCCAACAGCGTGAGTGTGTGTGAATGTTAGAAAGGCCAGTTAACTCAACACTCATTACATTTCACCAGAGAAAATGTGACATTTACAGCCATGAGTGGACAGTGGGAAACTAAAAAAATAATCATACTGGTGCTGGAGCCACCGTTTCCCAATTAAATTAATTTTCCTTATCCAAATTCACAGGATTGCCGTGAGGTAAATTTGTCTCTCAGCTCCCCGCTCAAGCATCCACACGACTGCCAATCCACATATTTAAGGGGAAGACTAAAACACCCGATGGCTTGCATTTCGTGCAACCTCCAAACATGTTAATTAACTCGACCAAAGTTTGCCTGGCATGTACTTTAAACTGTGGCAGTTAAACAGATGCGTTTCATAAGGTCGCTAACATGCCGGGATCTCAGCAAACTGCAGCTCTGTAAACTGCAGACTCAAAATGGCAAGCCACAGGCTGTCACACTAGGCCAGATGATTGTTTTTAATCCTCTCAGGACACTAACAGCTTCCAGGAGGTCGCCATGATTAGACTCATGAGAGCGAAAAATGTACATTTCAGCGGCCACACGGATCATCTGCCCTGACAGAGGGGACCGGTCCGGGGCTGCTGCTGCCCTCTCTGTTTGGCTCTCATTAGCCAACACACAAAAAAAAAAAAGAAGCTAGGCTAACTTAGCATCGGCTAGGGTTACAGCTGACTGCCTGGCTAACTAGCATTAGCATGCTAACAAATTAAAACAGTGCAAGCTAGAGGAAAGCGGGAGGGTGACAACTTACCAGACACCAGCCATTCTCCGCCGTTGTTGGAGAACTCAATGGCGTTGACACAGCCAAAATGTCCAAGCATATCCTTTTTGTAGAGGCTGGTGCAGCCTGCCAGCCTGCGTCTCTGGAATTCCTCCTTCAGGAGCGGCTGCCCAGTGAGCTCTCTGCGGGACAGAAAGCCCACTGAGGAGCGCATACCGCAGCCCTTCAGCTCCTTCATTTTCACCGCGCACAAATACGGCCCGCTCTGCTTTTGTTTTCACCACTGCACCCGGGACATTTGCTCGCACTGTGGAGAAGAGGTGGCGCACTCTTGGGTCTACATTATGGTGATACCCCGCTACCTGCCCGCTGATGTCGACGTTATTTCGTACCTCTGTCTTCTCGCCAGTCCCAGCCGCAGCTTCCTGCTCCGGTGGAGGAGGACCTCTCTCCCCCCCTGGCTGTCACTCGGCGTCAGCAGACAGGACTTCAGTCCCTTTAATTCACAACTCTCATTTTACCGTTCACCGACCCCCAGGTTTCTACCGTTTAACCCTTTTAGTTTGCGTTGTGTTTTGACTGTTTTAACTAATAATTAATGCCAATGTTACACTGAAGAGTCCAAAGAAAAATAAACAAGTGCAATATAAAAAATCGGTAACACATTTTAATTATTTAAAAATAGTTCCTACTGCTCAAATTTGAGAAGCAGGATTCATTTTGTTTAACATGTATGCATGCAGATGTCTTAAAAGAATAGTAAACCAACTGTGCATTTTCTTACATAAAATAAAAATATTTAAAATACTTAAACTTTTATCTGTCATCTATCTATCCATCCATCCTTAGTGCTTGGCATTAAAATTTATATTGTCTTAAACTCTTACACTGTCCCCTTAAATAGTGCAACATTTGTAAGGAGAATGCATTTATGGGTTGAGCAGCAGAGTTGAGTATGTAGGTTGTGCCCATGAAAAACTTCAAGATGAGATTCTGCATCCAGAGGCAATGCTGTATCCACAGTCTGGGACCAAACTCTGTCCTCCTAGATGACAAAGCTTGGCCCCACAGAGCGGGGTTTATCAGAGACAGCCTCCACCGTTTGGGAGTGGAGTGGATGGAACGGTTGCCAGTTGCTCCACAGACTGAACACGTGTGTGATCAGCTTGGGTGTGCCATTGGTGCCAGAGTGACCAACACAATCGCAGTGGCTGACATACCATCACACAGCAGTGTGTGTCAACAAGCTGGTGACCAGCATGAGGAGAAGGTGCCAAGCTGCTGTGGCTGTTTATGGTTCTTCCGCATGCTACCAAGGACCGGCAGATATGTTCCTTACAGATGTGAATTCCCGTGTTTAAAAACAGTGACCTAAAGCTAAAACTGAAGACAACCGCTGTGACTTGAGATCCAAAACATCTGTGTTGTGTTGAAAGTAAGTGAAGTTGATCTAAGGCTGGACCATACTTTTGGCGTTATACCAGTATATACCACAAGATGGCGCAGAAAGTCAATGTAACCTTTATTTAACCATTGAAGTCATTAGGAACACATTTTTATTAACAGTGGCAACCAGATAAAGGTCTTCTTGAAGATTGGGAGTAGGGCAAAAGAGAAATATCCTTTCACATTGTTTTTTTCCTTTTTACATCAGATATTCTTAAATAATCTCTTTTTTTTTTTTACTCGGGTACGTAGCAGAGCTAAGCAATCCACGCATGAAAAGTACATTTTAGTGTGTATAGTAGTTTTATTACTCCCAGTTTTTGGGATTACAGTGGTAGTCTTTAGGGAACTTCCAACAAGCCTTTTCTGAGACAACATGGAAAAAAAAACATCTAAAACATTCTCTACACAGAGAAACAACAAATGTATGCTCAACATGAATGGGCTGTAGTCTTCTTTCAACTACCGATAACCAGCTGGTCAAGCGTGATTTTACCTCCCACCGATGTGCAGGCATGACTGCACGCGTTTGTGTTGCAAAATCAACGTGCTGTACTGAGATATTTTGTTGTTGTCTGGACTTGAATCAGCACCATTTCAGCCAGGGATATTTACTTACATTGATTTGTCAAAATTAAGCAATTTAGGCACTTATCAAGAAATTGGTAAAGGTCATGATGACACCGCTACTGAAAGAAATTTAAGCAAAATACTACTCAGTCTAAGCAGTGAATTAAAGATGGAGCAAAATCTACTGACATAAACCGCAGACACATCCTAGGCTAACCTCACGGGACGTGAAACTAAAATCTAAAAGAGTCCAATGTGACCTCACACTGAGCACGACGTCTTCTTTCACAGCACTGAGGAGATGCAGATGCTTGTTTCACTTTGCTCAGACGTAATGGCAGACAGCCAGTAGTACCTGCAGGTTCCCGGGGTGCAACGTACTAATCTACACTGGACAAACATTTAAAAGTGCTTTACATTAAGGTACCGTCAATACATTCACCTCTACATTATGAAGTCATCTATAATACCACACGAGTAACGAGTGAGCTGCAGTTCATGAGCGTTTACTTTGGCAAAAGTAACATTTGCTTTTAGCAAAACACATGGAGTGTGCTGGAGGAGTGTGGGGCTCAAGGAGGAAGAGTTTCTCATAAAACCAACTGATTAATGCAGATAATTCTCTGCAATTTGTTTACTCGTATAAGCCAGTTTGGCATTTTTGGGAGATATGCTCTTTGACTTTTTTTAGCCAAGTTAAATGAGAAGATTAGTACCTCTGCCACAGCTCTACAATATACATTGAGATTAGGTCAAATTACCCTGCTTAAATGTGATTAACCATGGACATCGTGCAGTTGCTGCTGCATTTATTACACATGCAGTGACTCTGCTGACATCATTTCCATCATTAGTGGCGCACTTCCTGTTTTTGGCAGAGTGACGTGTGGTGCACCTGTGCATAGTCATACAGTTATAAAACATACTGGACTTTGGACTCCAACTTTAGCGAGCACGATACTGTGCTGAGCAAAAGTCCTGAACCACCCCCGCAATAGTTCTCCAGGCTTTCTGAAGGTCTTTAAAGTTTTTCTTTGCACATCCTCATACATGAGCCTTTTGAGACAAATATTTTTATTTTGTTTGACAAGCCACTTAGTACTGACCTAGCAATAATGAAAGCATAAAAAAAGCCACCCAAGTCAGTGAATAACAGACAACTTAGCAAAGAACCAATTTTAAGGGAGGAAAGGCTGAGGTATGTCAAATTATACCAGAACTGCACAATCAGTGGCATCAAGTCTTATGGAGTAATGGATCCTAATTTTAGTTTTTGGTAAGTTGTGGAAAGTGTCTGATTGGCAACGGCTTATTTTCCAACACGGTTTATGTTCCCGAACACCTCGCCACTGCAGTAAAAACGAACCTGGATAGAAAAACACACAACGCTGTCTAAGAGAGTTCAGCCTGTGTTGAAGAATAAAGGTGGTCATACCAAATACTGACTTTCAAGCTTGTTAGAATTGTACGAACTCTGTTTTTGCCTCCTATACTGTACTTCCCTGTATGTCTGTACAAGTAATCAGGGGTGGATTCAGACTTTTGCACAGTACTGTAGTTGGTACCAGGTGTGTAAGCAGCCAGTTAGCACAGCTCAGTGCTGGAAACAGGGAAACAGCTGCCCCGGCTCACTTTCTACATGGATGTTAGATATATGGTGAGCTTTAGAGAAGCTGGTAGGAAGATTGTTATTTTTGTTAGTGCTTTACTGGTGAAAGCAGCTACGAAATCTCTATTTAGAGGTTTAAAAAATGTGCCTAACTATTCCCTGTCATTCTAAATGTAAAAGCAGAGAAATAAGTTAGCTTGGCTAAGCTTTTACAGGGTTAAATAAACAAGATATAAGACCTTAATTACATTTCAGAGGTGCTGGTTGGTAAATTTAAAGGGTACCTATTTATTCTGCTGTAAATAGTTGCGGCTTCAAATTCACCATAAAAAATATGAAAGAGGTATCAATCGCCTCATTTAATAGCATTTCCTGAAATTCCCTTATTTTTCCGGTTAACGTCGCTCATATTTCTTTTTCTTAGCAAAACTCTTCAAACCTTGAGCCAGTATCGCAGGAGGAAAAAAATAAAGAAGAGAAGGGACACAAAGAGTGAAAAGCACCACTAAGAGCGGTGTGTAATCTTCTAGCAGAATCGCATTCACACAGTATTCAGTCTATTGCACATTAGACTTCTCCGTGGAGGCCGTTTATCCTTCTCCCTCTGGGTTACGACAATGAACTGACAAACATCTGTCGCTGCCGTTGCAAATTCAAACTTTCTTCTCCGTAGTTAGAAAATACGACCATCACCTTTCCCCTTCATTTCAAGGCAGATGCTCTTTCTTTTTTTTTTTTATCATATAGCTGTGATTACTTATGCTGGCCAAGTGTTTAAAACCAAATTTAAAAAGAGGAGAAAAAAAACAACCCTGATAGCCAAGAGGAACCTGGGCACTCATTTGTTATGTTAAAGGTTAGAAGTCATTTCTAGATGTTACTCAATTAATTCATTTCCTCAAAAGTCTATAAAACGTCAGCAGGATTTTTGTTTTAAAAAGCCAAGTAAAGAAATATTCCCGTAGCAGCTTTGCCTCGAGACGTTTTTACATAAATAGAAAAACAAAACAAAACAAAACACAAAATGCAAATGATTAAATAACGTGACAATGCAAGTGTGGAAAGCAGGAGCTTAAATTAAGACAGCAGGACAGGAGGAAGTGTGCAGGGGACAGTAGGAGGAAGGGGGTTAAGAGCTGTTGGCACGAGGGCGGGAGGGTGGAGGGGTGGGTTTGCTGTCCTCCATGTTTCAGTCTCTTAGGTGGTGCTAGTAAGGGCCTTTTGTGTGTCCAAAGATCCCGATGGGGAAATGTTTGACGTGTGAGGACCACTGAGCAGCCAGCTGGAAAAACTTGACATCGTTCCACTCGACGCCGTCGATCAGCACTGCAGAGGGAGAAACAAACGTCACGTCACAGGACGTCGATGCATTTCCTGTTAAAAAGGACTTTTTCCTTTCCACTGTCGCCAAGTGCTTGCTCATAGGGGGTCGTTTTGATTGTTGGGTTTAATCTGTAACTATTGTAAAGTCTTTACCTTATAATAAAAAGCGCCTTGAGGCGACTGTTTGTTGTGATTTGGCGCTGTATAAATAAAATTGAATTGACTTGAATTGAATTCCTGCAAATCTAGCAGGAAGTGACGCACTTCATTCATTCATGGCACTTCAGGCTTTTGAGTTGAATAGTTGAAAGTATTATTCAGCTATAATGGTGAGCTTATTCCCATTCTTATACTAGGAAAACCAAATTCTGCAGTAATAAAAGAATGGACGTGGTCAGCAACAATGCTCAGGTAGGCTGTGGCATTCTTTTATGCCAAATTCTGATCCTCCCATCTGAGTAATGCAACAGAAATCGAGACTCAGATCTGGCAACATTTTTCTAGTCATCTGCTGTCCAATTTAGTTGATCTCTCTGAGTTTCCTGTTCTTAGCAGGCAGGATTGGCACCTGGTGTGGTCTTCTCCTTCAAGGTTCGATGTGTTATGCATTCAGAAATGCTCCTCTGCATACTTTGGATGCAACACGCAGTTATTTACAACCCGAAACCTTCGATACAAGGCAGACCATGCAACATTTTTCCAGTCTTGTGCGATTTGCAGCTTCAGTTTCCTGTTCTTAGCTGACAAGATTAAATACAGTATTTGTATAAAGAGCTTAATGAAGTGGCCATGTGTTTATATATACAGTAGATATATTTTTATGGCAGGAAAATGACATCTAATGACTTCTTTTTTTAAATGTCAGCAATCAGTAAAAAGAGAAGCAGCTGTGATCTGTCTGAGGACGTCTGGGCCGCTGACAACGAAGAGCAAACGGGGCGGGAGGTCTGCGCAGAAAATTACCTCTCAGCATGGTCTGCTGGTGCTTGGCAGTGCAGATGAGGCGGCTGATGCCCTCAATCACTTGACTCTTTGACTCCACCTCCTTGTCTTTGCTCTTTTTTGGCAGGAACATGACTGGCAGAAGGGAACAACAGAGATGCACGCTGTGAGGAAATGATGGAATCGCAATCGTTCTGGCGTGTTAGGAGTCATGTGTGAAAACATTTTTGCGGGACTGGATTTAACCTTTTCACGCGGTTTTGGTTAATGACAAGACGTTATTGTCTTTTTCGGGAACTGCTGCATGAGTGAACCAGGACAACATACCCTTTTTATTCTTCTCCTTGGTCACCACAGTCATGGACATGGTGGGCTGGGGGCTTGGCTCTGCACACCCCAGTGGCAGCCGGCTGACCTGCAGCGAGCGGAAATTGCACTTGAGAGTGTTTTTGGAGGAGGAATCTCGCTTCTCCACATCTTTCTTCCTTTCTGTCGGAGCCACCCAGTAGTCCACTTGGAGCCCCATCAGCTCCGCCTGACCGCCAGAACTGCAGGAAACAGTCAGCAGGGTTGATATTGTGGAAGGCCTTTAATTTTGGAATTATAAGTTACATAAACTTTACATATGAGCTCATA
Source organism: Apistogramma diplotaenia (assembly GCA_015052665.1). Lineage (NCBI taxonomy): Eukaryota > Metazoa > Chordata > Actinopteri > Cichliformes > Cichlidae > Apistogramma > Apistogramma diplotaenia. The sequence goes on from VOQJ01042779.1 coordinate 123,778, forward strand.
CGGAGGACATAGAAGTCCAAAAGTAAGCATGTTTCAATCAACAGAGAGTAGCAAGCCTGAAGGACATTTAGGAGGAATGAAACAATCATTTTGTTTACATATACATGACATGTTACACTGTGTCATTATTTAACACAACTAAAATGTGGCTTAATTTTGCCATAATAAAAACTTAAGCCAAAATGCAGACGCAGTGTGTGGAAAACCTAAGTGCACCCCTTAATGTTTCCTTTGGAATTAAGAGGCTAAGACGCAGTCAGGTGCTGCTAATCGAATGCACTCGATTAGCTGATTATCAGTAAGTGTGTGTGGGCTTGTTTTGCAGCTATAGGACCAGGGCACCTTGCAGTCAGTGAGTTGACCAATCAGTGCTCTGTATACCAAAGTGTTCTAGAGTTAAATATGAGGACATCTGTCCAACAGCTACAGCTTGGCTGAAATTGGGTCAACAACAGGACAATGATCCCAAGCACAGCAGCAAATCTACAGCAGAATGGCTGAAAATGAAAAGAATGCAGGTGTTGCTGTTGTCCAATCAAAGTCCAGACCTCAATCTGACAGATGCTGTGCTGGGAGCTTAAGAGAGCTGATGCATAAGCAAATGACTGCAAGCCTCAATGACCTGAAGCACCACTGGAGAGAAGAACAGGCCAAAATTCCTCCACAGCGATGTGAGAGCGTCAAGTACTTCCAGTTATTGCTACTAAAAAGTAGCTCTACAAGCTATCAAATCACAGTGTGTAACTAGTTCTTGAAAGTGGCTTTCAAATTAAAAGGTGAAAACTGTTAAGTTGCACATACCTTAATTTAAATTAACAAAATAAAAACACTTCTTGTAATGTACCAGCTTCATCTCTTCCACTTCATAAAAGCATCTTGTGGCTCAAACACTATTTCAAACATGGTGCACAGACATGCTTTTATTTACAAGGACACGCTCCAGCAGGTGGCAAATTTTACCTGTAAGCACAAAAGCTGGTGTTGACAGAGGGAGAGGAGGGTGGCGTGGGCGATGCTTCTTTAAGAGCGGGCGATACCTGTGGAGGGGTGGAGGAGAGCAGCGAGGAGCCCAGAGGCGCTGCGTCATCAGAGTCTCCTGAGAAACAAAAGGAAAAGAGCTGTGAAAGCAGCGTGCAGGACATTTTTCAGAACTGTTTTTATAATCAGTAAAGGCAGTCGCTCTCAAGTTAAATGACTTGAGAGACTAGCAACACCAATGTGAAGCGTTTCTATTTACTCAAAATCTCAATATAAAAAAGATGTATCAAGGTAACAGGGTTAATTGATACAACAAGTGCTTCTGAGTTCTTCTGGGGATGATTGTCAATGCCTTGAGATTAAATTTAGATATGGCCATGCTGCTTGTAAAGCTTTAAGAGTCTTAAGTAAAGGTTTAACACGCAGCCTCAACCCAAACATTTCTTTAAATGCTAAACAACCAAAAAGAGGCCCAACAGTGGCTTGCCTGATGCTGCAGATGTTTGCTCCACAATGCCAACTTTCACCATCTGAAGAATGAAAATGGCAAAAGTTTATTTCTTTAATCACCACTTCTAAGTGCCACAAAACCCCACAGATAAACCGACACCAGATCAGGTGGGAAAAGCCCAAGTGCAGCGTGTGTTTAGGGCAGGAGAGAGGGGGGACCGATAATACTTACCCCAATGAAAGGGATGAATTTCTGACACGAATCCTCATCCGGGCTGTGGAGAGTGCAGGAAACGAGGAGGGAATATAATTAAGATGGCAAAAGAGAAATCAGGGGAGGGAAATCACAAGGAAGAAATGCCTCTAAAGGGGACACATGCTACAAGCATCTTCTATAACTGGCTATAACAAATACAAAAAAAACACAGAAGATTGAAAAAATGGAAATCTAAGGTTAGTAACATTGAAATCTAGTAATTAGTAGCTTGTACGTGACTTTGGGTGATGCTGATTTCCATTGTTTTACATCTGGAAATAATGTAGTCTCCCCTTGCATAGGAAACTATGCAAAGCTCAGCTGCACATGCTACTTGGCTTTAATCTCCACTAAAAACAGGTTGCCTTCCCGGCTGCAGGCCTCTGGTTGGAGCTGGAGAAGCAGAGAGCAAAGCATGCAAGCTTCAGGCCAATTTGGGGCCTTGAACAAAGCCACCCGATCACTGCAGAGACAGACTGGATCGACCTAAACAGAGTCAGCAGGGCATTCAGGAGGCAGCAAGTCCATCAGGGGAACAACTACAGAGTCATAAAGGAGTAGATGAGAAGGAAGAGCACCAACCTAAGTCCAAAACCCTTTGGCTCCATGCACTACCTGTGAGAGGTAGTGCATTACAACATTTAACAAGCCGTCTACAGTGTGAACTATTTTCCTGGAAAAACCCAGAAAAATAGTCGGAATAAAGTTCTACTGTTACTGTAGGTCTACGTGTTCTAAATGTAAAGATGTTGGATGACATGAAAGGTTGTTGCTCTTGCCTTGACGAAACCTGCCATCGCCCCCCCAGGGAAGAAACAGAGAGACTACAGAGGAGGGGGAGAGAGAGAGAAGACAGTCTACTGTAGGTAACAGTTTGCTTTCCCAACACAAACACATCTGTGCTGTAATCGCTTCAGAGCAGCCGGAGAGGGAAAGCCAGATGTCTGCCTGGTATGGATCACGACAGCACACACGGATCTTGTTTGAGCTGGTTCATCCATACATTAAATTTAATGTGTGATAAACTGCACGTGCATGCTGACAAATTATGGACATGCTCTTTTCAGATTATAGTTTTTAACTCTTGAGCTGTTGTTCGCTATAACACTTATACATCTCTTTGCTACGATTATGCGTCCAAGCGTGCTGCTTCTTGATGTGTGAATCCTCAAATATTTCCTTAATAATTCTCATAGAAGCAAAACAGAGAAAGTCGGTGCAATTGGCAGTAACTGGTTACAATTATTTGCTAAAATAACCTTAAGAGTGTTCATGTTGCTGTGTTGTGCAATGCTAAACATCCGGAAAAGTCTCCTAGAATTTTATCATCACATTTATGCATGGAAATGTATAATTCATATATCCATAATAACTGGATCTATACATGTGCTTGTTGAGCTTTGGAAATAAAAATAATAATAATAGTGCTGCCCATCTAGCTATTACAGCCTCAAAAATTCATCTCCATTAAAATGATTTGTGTTACATTTTTTTGGTGGTTGGGGGTTTCACACTTAAATAAAAGAAGAGCACATTATCATAACATGACAATATTACTGACAATATCCACATTTCCTGCATTTTACTGGATGAATAACAGACAGACATGAATGGCCATGAAGCACGAAACAGCAGGGAGGAGAAACTAAAGAAGCTGACTGTAAGCTGTCACCTGCCACTTCCACAGCACACGGTGTCTCGAAAATGAAGCAAGTTCATGATTATGTTGAGCGAATGGCTGCATAAATGCAGGAATAAAATCAAAACACGGGTCCGATTTAATCAAAAGTAACCAAATCTGCTTCCTGCACAATTATAGCTCACCAATTTAATTATTAAATCGTGTTATCCACATCGAAACATGAGAATTCCTGGTTTTCCAGGAACTGTAACTTCCATTTGAATCAGTTTTCATTAGCATTGCCAAGATGGCTTCAAATGTTTTCCCCAAATCACAACCTGACAGCTGACGTTTTCCTGAGCAAACGAAATTATACATAAATCTTCCCATCTCTTTTACTACAGTGTGCATGCTACTTTCAGCCGTTCCCCCGAGTCAGAACAGCTGCGGGCACCACAGCAGGTAGCGCCTAGCTAAACAGCTAAAAATGTATGTGCTAAGAAAAAAGAAAACATATAAGCGAGATCCAGGAATGCTGCTGCCTCCACTGGGACAAACCAGCTCAAAAGAGAGCAGGCGTATTGGTACAGATGCTGGCACATCAGTGCACACGGTTTGGGTAACACATCTGTGAAGGCACCATTAATGCTAGATGATATATACAGGTTTCTGAGCTACCTGTACTGCCACCTAGCGTAAAATCTCTCTCATTTCAGCAGGACAATATCAAACCGTATCTTGCATGCATCCTTCTGCAGTCCAGACCTATCACCTCTGCAAACATCTGCTTTATGAAGGAAGATTCACAACAAACATTTAACTTTCAGAACTGCAGATAAATGTTTCCTTTGGTCCTAAAAGCTTACAATAGGACAAGGAACGAGGGACCACAGTAGTCAGCATGTTCTTGTCACAGCGTTTCTGCTGGCAGTTTCAAAATTTGGTGTATTTTACCCAACATCCCATCCAACATGGCTGTTTTATTTTAAATAGCTCAATACGCTGACAGTGTTCAATCAATGTAAAAATTCTAAATTAAAACTTTATCTGCTACACCTTCAAATATCTCATACTGCTTCCTCGCAGCTCTAATCTGGAAAGCTTACAGTGAAAAACCTTTATAATTTAGTCAGCTGTTGAAGTGGCAAGATCCAACAAACACTGAGAAGGTTCAAGGAGAAATGTGTCAAACACGGAGAAAGCGCATGAATCACCAGGCTACATGAGAAACAGACTATCGACCACAATACCTTACTGCAAAATCAAAATGAAAGCTCTTTTTCCTTCAAAGAAAGAAAACATACCACACAAAGATAAAACATGTTATTCACTCACACAGTGATGGAAACACAGTGATGCCTAGAAGACAGACTAACCCATCCCCACACAAACAGCCAACCCTGCAACATTAGTGGAACTATTCCCTCAGTATTTCTTTTAAAAAGGGGCTGAAGACATAATGCACCTGCAGTTCTATTTGTGTGCTCTTTAATCTTCCGAGTTCAAAGCAGGTGTTAATCTGCTTTCCGCAGCTAATGTTTGCTTCAAGCCCTTCTTGTATGTGAGCATCACTGCACACTTACAGCATGAACATAAAACACGCAGCGCAAAGAAATCTGTAACTTTCACTTAGAGATCAGTAACTTAATCACCTGTGGATTTACCTTTAAAAAACATGTGAATCCCCTTTTTAAAAAATACTGAAAGCTCAGCATTAGAAGCCTTCGTAAGAGGAGACATTAAGATTTAACTAAGCCCCGACTTTCTCACTGTAGTGCCCCAAAAAACGGGCTTCTATGTGCTTTTGATAATCAAACTGAAATTCTCTCGTGTTAATTAAACGAGGACAAAATCCTGAGAGAAAAAAAAAATAAGTACCTCTTCTGCTTGTAGGTGAGCATGGCCTCTGCGATGGGGAGCTGATGAGCTCCGTTAGCTCCCACCATGTACTGCGTAACCCTGGATACCACATCTGGGTTCTCCTGGGCTGTAAGGGAGACGTGATTAGTACCCGGTTACAGCATCAACAGCACACAGTATGCACTCACACTGTACACACTGGTGAGCCTGTGCGAACTTTAGCCTCAGTCTCTTGTTCTTGACAGGAGCGACACCTGGTGTGGTCTTCTGCTGAAGCCCATCTGCTTCAAGGTTTGAGGTGTTGTGCGTTCAGAGATCCTCTTCAGGAACGGTTTTATTTATTTATTTTTTGAGGTACTGTTGCCTTCTTATTAGCTTAAAGCAATCTGGCGATTTTCATCTGATCTGTGGCACCAACAAGGCATTTCAGCACAGAGAATTGCGCTCGCTGGATATTTTCTCTTATTTGGACAATAAACCACAATGGGAATGTGTGTGTGGGAAAATCCCAGCAGTTTCTGAGATACTCAGATCAACACATGCCACATTCAAAGTCACCTAAATCAACTTCCTTCCTCATTGTTGATGCTCAGTTTGAACTTCAGCAAGTTCTTTTGACCACGTCTACATGCCTAAATACACTGAGTCGCTGCCATGTGATTGGCTGATTAGGTATTTGCGTTAATGAGCAGTTGAGCAGGTCTATCTAATAAAGTGGGCAGTGAGAGCGAGAGAGTCATTAAAAGCCCTTTAAACTGTGAACAAATGGGGGGAAAGCAATCAATGACATGTGACAGCCCACCAACAACAGGAGCCTCCGGTTTGTGAAACAGGTCCCTCCAGGCAGCATCTTGGAACAAACTGTTGTACCGATAGTCAATAGTGCCGAGATATTTGGAGACTGGATGTGCACCTAAAGCCAATGAAAGAGAGAGAATCATGATCAAACATGCAGTCAAGCTACAGCAACAAGGTTATAACTCATGTAAACTAATAGCACTACAGTTTAATTCCTTATCTCTTCTGTCCTCCTGCCTGTGTCTCAGTATGCCATGTTGAAGGATGTCTCAGTTCCCAAAATCCATCTGGAGGTCAGTGAACAGAGAGCGGAGGCTTGCAGGAGGAGCTACATGGAAAAAGTACTGGGCAGCACAGTCTCTTAACCTTTGAAGTCAGATGATTTTAATCCCGCTGCCAAAGTCACGCAGTCTGCCTTTACTAGCATTTGTGAAAGAATGGGTTGTTCTAAAGAGCTCACTGAATTTGAGCAACAATTTGCTGCAACAATCCAGTCTTGTAAAATAGGGGTTAAGTGGTGTCACTGCAAAGTGGCTGCAAATCAGCAATGAAGCGGCAGACCACGTAAAGTTGCAGAGTGCCGATATGTATAGTGTGCAAAAGTTGCCAGCGCTCTGCTGACTCGGTAACTGCAGAAACCTCCTCTGGCATAAACAGCACAAAAACAGTGTGCCAGCAGCTTCATGGCATGGGTTTCCATGGCCAAGGAGCACCTGTGGGTGTGAGGTATAGCTGGCCCAGCACTTTAGTCCCTACAGTGTATGTGAACATGAGGCCTGTTCAAAAGTTTAGTTCCACTTCTAGCTACAGGAGACAAAAGCTGCATTGCAGCTACTGTACACTGACACAAACCTAAAGGGATGATGAGGAACCTCATGTAGCCGAGCCAGTCGGGAGTTTTGTGGGAAAGGTGATCCACAAAAAGCCTCAGAACTGCACTGAGGTAGTGCTGCGCTCCGGCCACCGCTATCTTTATAGGAACGGGCGTCTGGGAGTTACAGTTGCAGCTAGGAAGACAAAATGAGCAGCTCCTGATTACTATGACATACACCCACAGTGTATGTGCTTCCATGAAACATGAGAGGCGCACTTACAATCTCTGTATGCGGGAGACGATGGTGTTGAACGCAGCCTGGATGTCGGCCGTAGTGCAGGTGCAGACGACTGGCAGATGGTGGTTTTGCAGCATATCTGAAAGATACTGAGAGGGGAGGGACACAAGTGAACAGTGTGAAACCTCAACCACAGAAAGCGACATCAAGCAATTAGTGTTCTCTAAATCTTTAAGCACTTTAAAAGTACTATAAGATTAATTAAAAGAAAATATAAGTAACTAAGACCTTTGTAATTAAAATTCAACTCTTTAATACATTTTTAGGCCTGCTTCTTACCTGGCCCTGCCAGTCTGACGTGTTGATGAGGATAATACTATCAGGGAGGTGGTTATCAGAGACCAGGATGTGGTTTAGTTGGTCATACACCGTCTTTCTGGGGATCTAGGTAAGTAAAATAAGAAAACCTTGGGTTAATATAAGGTCCCATACTTTTATTTTCTCACAGTCTATTACACATAAGGACAAATACATGAAGAGGCACACAACACACTGAAAATTCTCCCAAGACAATAAACACATAAACTGTGTTCCAACTAATCCCCTCTGCCTTACTGTTTCTACACTGTTATGCTTTAAAGTGTTGGTGTGCACATTTTATTACACTCACATCCTCATCCATGTCCAGCTTGCCTACACACGGTTTGCCCTGCAGTTCCCCCCTCCTACCTGTAGGTGGCATCTGGTGTCCAGAGACCGCTCGTTGTCCAGGCTGTTGGCCCTCTCGTTCTGGGGCCTGCTGGGCTGGCGCTCCTTCAGCGACGTGCTCCTGCCTCGCCTCCCTGCCAACTTTGGTTCCTGCCTGAAAGCACAAACAGTGAAGGGAGAGAAAGACAGAGGATAATGTTCTGTAGCCTCATTGGAAGTTAAATAATCTGTACCTCATGTTTTCTGTGGATTTTGACATTGAGAATCATGCGCGTGCATAAAATGTTGCTGTCATACGCTTAAAATGTGTGCGTATCATTAAATTATATATATTTACCTGTTGGACGAAATGATAAGAGACTCTGTTTTGGTCATTTTGCCACTTGGCGGCAGTCTCTCTAAAAACGTGTCCATGTTGTCCATCTCCAGCTCTGTGGTCGGGGTCACCGCCTCTGGCTGCTCCTGAGGGGAAAACAAAAGCAGAGGAAAACAGGAACAGTGTTCATGAGCTCAGAGCTGGCAGATGTGTTTGTGCTTTTTTCCTCTTCAACACTGCAGCACATCTTAAATGCTTTAGGGATCACGTTTGGATCTCAGGCCTTAGCGATAATGACTTTAATCTTATACAGAACTTTCTTAAATATACTAATATAACAACATTGACTCAACACCATACCACTTTATTTATAAAGCACTTCTACAACCAACAAGGCTGGGCAAAGTGCTGTACAACAACAGCAAACACAAAAGACTGAAAAACACAGTCAGCTGTCTCACCTCTGAGCTTTGTTGCATCTTTGCAACAAGTAGATGCATTTGGTTTTGCATTGTATCTGGATTCAGCAGTTCAGACAGATACAATGCATGACCATTAAAAATAAAAGGATTTGTAAATTAAGTGGAAAACAGTGAAGAGAAGCTAAAATTGAAGTGATGTGCTCTCGCTTGCTTGCACCAGATAAAAAAAATCCAGTGGCAGCATTTTCTACCAGCTGCATGCGAGCAAACAATGAAAGCCTGGCCAATTATGATTAAAAAGTGCACTGAGAAAGAAAGAAAGCAAAATGTTATCACTGTGTTTACATGAGCATCAAGCTTTAAAGTAGGATCTATTTTCACACCCAAATATCTAATAATGGTTTTCTCATGTGAGGCCAGAGAGGAAAGGTCGATGCAGGCGGTACAGCTGCTGCCGCTGGGTCTGAACAACATCTTTCTGTCTTGTTCTCATTAAATGAAGAAAATTCAGTGCCATTTCCTGTTGTCAATAAGGCAGTCGAGGAGAGGCAGTGTGTTTCAGTGGACAATAAACTTGACAATCATTCACCCAACAATGAAAGGAAATATCATGTTTCCGGAAATTAGCGCCAAGGGAGAGCAGGTACAAAGGAAAAAGGAGGAGGTCCAAAAATGAAACGTTGAGGGTGGGAACAACTAAACCAATGGAAAGCTACACCTGTGATGGCCACCCTGGAGATGAAGATCTCACGGTCCACGCAAGCACGTCAAACTCGCGGCCCGCGGGCCGCTTCCGACCACGCCCCCTACTTCCGGCTGAGAATTGGTGTTAAAAATATGGTACAAATAGTGTCTTTTTGACATTCCACTTTCTCCTCCAGTTAAGAGGGTTGAGCGGAATGTCAAAAAAGTAACTTAAAGGGCCTATTTGTACCATATTTTTAACGCCAATTCTCGGCCGGAAGTAGGGGGCGTGGTCAGAAGCGGCCCGCGAGTTTGACAGTGTCAAAGGCAACTGCTAAGTCCAATCAGCTGCTGAAAGAATATCACTAAAAACCATTAACATTGAATTTTAAGCCCAGACTGGAACACTTCCGGAACTGCATGTTCAATAAGTCGAGGAGGGAGACAGATTCAAAGTGGCCAAACACAGGCAGATGAAGTATGAAGATGGATGGAACAGGGTGGTGAAAGGAGGGCCCTGGTGCTTACAACCAAAAAGAAGTAGCTGGACACGTTCATGAGCACTAAGAACAGAGTTCAGGGGGTTGTGAGAGTTAGAGACAATGATATAAGAAAAAAAAAGTTTGACCAGCTTTCACGGTTTTTTGATAACACCACCAACTGTCCTTTT
>VOQJ01042780.1:0-10496 GCA_015052665.1 Apistogramma diplotaenia
TTGTTCGAAATGCATTCTGGGACATTTGGCTACACCAAGCCCACAGAAGTCACGACCGATGCAGACTCGATAGAAGGGGCGGAGCAAGACCTCATCCGGGTACTTTGAGTGAACTTGGCTTCATGGGAACTTTGAACTGGAACAGGACTTGGGCTGAGACTGATGACGTTTCACAAGTCCACGAGACCACAAGTCCGCACAAGTACGCATATTGAGAAACAGCCCCTGAATTTTTTTTTTTTCCCCAGTACTAGAATAAAGTGTAATTGCAAATCCACTAGGCCGGAAGTAGGGGGCGTGGCCGGAAGCGGCCTGCGGGCCGGAAGTTTGAGAAGGCAGCTATTACATACTGCGGAAACTCTGACAATGGGCACGCCACTGCCACCTACTCTAGTGGATGTGCAATTACACTTTATTCTAATATGGCAATAAATAAATAACACAAATACATGTTATTGCTGACTTGTTATGGTCCTAAATATGCAACAGGATTCATGTCATAAACTGATAAAGTCGTACAGTTCTCACCATATTGTTGGTTTGAGTTCAGCTGTATATCAGGATTGGTGTTAATGAGGCCAGAACAGCATGAACTGTACCACTGATTCATTATGATCACCTCCCATTTGCTATGTGCTTCTTTCTTCAGCTGTTTCACATTAAAAGTTTGCAAATTGAAGTTTTACTATGTAGGCGATGCAAGAATTGTTGTATTAAATAATTTTCATCAGTAGCAGCTTAACTGTAGGGATTTACGGAGGTGTGACAAAGTATCATGTTGTTTAGATCTAGATGTGACCTCTGACAGGTCGTTCTTGCTATAAACTGCTGAAGTTAATTAAATAGTAATAAATATTTGTGGCCGTGAACAATGTATACTTACAGTCAGTGTTTTTAAAAGCTACATGAAAGATCTAGAGTCTCATCTGCATGTCTGATAATTGTTTCCTTTTTTTGCATCATCTCCAGTTGTCACCACAAAACTTGCTGCGATGGAGCCTGAATTTCCATTTTCTGTTGCCCTAATAATGTACAGATCCAAACATTATTTTTTTAGTTAGTACCAAGCATCAGTCTCCTCTAAAGTGTCTCCCAGGTAGTGTATTGTCAGCCAAAAGTGTCATTCTCCTGTAGTTCTTGCTGTGACATACATAGATGGTTTTATGTTTTATTTGACCTTTGAAATTCAGCAGGTTCTTTTGTCATGTCTACATACCTAAATGCTGCCATGTGATTGGCATACAAGATATTTGCATTAACAAGAAGCTGAGCAGGTGTTCCTAATGAAATGCAAAGTATAATACTGCAACATCTAAAACCTTTTCAGCCATCCTCCGTCTTTTTGGTCAGAATAGCAAACAGGGACAATATCAACAGGAGCGGCAGTGGTGCTGAGGCAAAACCCTGTAATGCCACGAGGCAAACCTCTCCAGGCAACGCATTGTACCGTGGGAAATTATGTATAGGCAGCTGTGCATATTGCTGTAATCTAGCACTTGGGCATGGACGTAGCACTCTTGCTATGCAGCAACTGTTATTTCCAAGCCTTTTGTATCAGGGAGGCGTGGAGAAGATGATAGATGCAGAGAGCTTTCTGTATGCAAAGACCTTGGACGCAAGCAGGGGCTCCCCATTCATTTAAAATAATTTCATGTTTCCTTCCACCAACTCGATGTCCTTCCAGCACTATTATCAGAGCAATTGTGGCAATGTATTATCTCAGAGGATGGCAGCCATTGTCTTTTCTTCAGGGCGGACAAACACTTCACATTATGAACAAAGTACAGACATTCGCTCGCACACAAGTGCTGCCAATCATTTAGCTACAGATACTGAAAGTTTGCTTATGTATCATTTGCTTTTTTTTCTCCTTTTTTTAATCAGGCAACATACAGGACCAGACATGTATTATTAATGATTACGTGTTAAGAAATTGAAAAAAAAAAGAAAAATTAATGAGCAAATCAATCAGGTGAAAGTGGACAATAAAGTTTTAAAACATTTTTAATAGAAATAAAATTTTGTATAAAAAAAACTAAACATGCTTCACACACTTCATTAGTTTTCATGAGGTTTAACAAATACATAGATAGCCAGGCACTGAATCTTTTATTTTTTTTTTTTACTTTTTCCCCAATTTTAAGATATGTCAGGACATAAAGCAGACATCATCAATCTATTTAATAACATACATAAACTTACCATTTAATCTGGTCAGCACTCACATTTTATTCTGCAACACAAATGGTGTTGAAAGTAATACAGAGGGAGGGATGAAAAGCAGCATTGAATTCACAACACAAATGACCCCACAATATTTTCCCCAAGACGTTCGAGGGCTTTTATACTGCACGAAGCCAACTCTTAATCTGTTCAGCCAGCTCAGAGTGATTGATAGAGATATTGTATAGTTTTGCAATTAGATTTTCATTTGCTAAAAAGCCTTACAACTTTCCCGACACCTCCTCCTTATCACGAGTGCCTGAAGAGGACATGAATTTTCTCAGTAGCTGGTCCATTATGGATATCACCTTCAGGGCATATTGCATGATCCTCTCAAGGGCATACTTCATCTTAATTCCCCTACTAATGGATCTGTACAGCTAAGCTTTACCCTTACACTATGACTGTGTGAGAATAGCTGGTGGCAGTGGTGGTAGGGTCATCCTGGATAACGGCTCACAGTGAGCTCTCCTGGTTAAAACACGCTTTATTTTAACCACGAGCCACTGTTTCGAAGCACACACAGATATGCAGAGGGCAGTGGCAGCCTTGGGCTAGCTGGTAATACAAATCATGGCCTCACTGTAGCACAGATAAACAATCACTCACTAGACCTTCACCATTTGAGAACAGTTTTTAACATACAATAGGCCCGAACATTTGTTAACAATGCTGCAACAGAGTTTAATGCATTCCAATTTTTTTTTCCTTTTTTTAACAACACAACACAGGATGTTAAAACTGGCATGCTCAAAATCAGCAGAGACCATCTTATATGTTTTAGTCATTCTTATTAACCAATCGGCAACTTGGAAGAGAAAATCAAAATACGTGGAGTCTGGCAAAGATCTGTCGCGCTGTCGAGATGATCAAAATTTCCAGTCATTTGACTCACGAGACCAGAAACACATTGAGAAATAAAAACAAACACAAGCCCCTCTCAGAAATCCATGGACCATGTTTTCATGCCTTTTTGGTGTTTGATTAATCACTTGTGGTGCCTTGAGGATTTGAAGATTAATTATAATTCACAAAACCGGCAGACAACATTAAGAACACCTGAACATATTCTTACTGCTAGTTCAGTTTCAGTCAGTGCTGCGTAAGATGACAGAAGTCTTTAAAAGAGGGCATAGCTGAAATGTAAACACAGAAAAGGAAAGTCCATCCTTCAGTCTGTAGGCCTCTGCCATGCAAATATTTTCATTTTTCTTTTTGTGTGTGTATTCTTATGAGGCAGACAGAAGATGGAACCTTAAAATTGTGCCGTTATCTGTTCTGGTCCCCCGTTTTGTCCATCCCTGCACCTCATTGTGCTCTGCCCACTCTGCGTTACGTCTTTGGGCAATGCTTCTCCGATATCCACTCGCAAAAAGACACATCCTTTTTTTAAAAATTTCATTTAATTTGATTTGATTTTTGCCAGGTGTTTGAAATTCCGCTGCATGTTGTTTTTTTTTTTGTTCTTCGCTGGGATGGAAACCCTGACTCGTGATAACAGCCTTTGTCCTTTAGATTGCGTGGTTGCTGTAGCTGATGTAGGTTTGCTTTGTCGAGAAGGCTGAAAGAGAAGAATGAGAGGGAAGATTGAGAGGCAGATACAGCTGACATGAACTTTGTAACTTAAGAAAGGGGGGGTTTGATTTGGACTCGAAGCTGGGTTTTGTTTAGCTGTCTTCCTGTTGTAAGAAACTGCTACAAAAATTGTGTTTAGTTCCTGCTTAGTTCTAATAACACCGTATAGCATGAATACCAATAATTCCGGTCATGTTTTTCCCCTCAGATGGTGCCAAATGTAGCTATTACCTACAATCTGCACCACCACCTATTTTTTCCACGGCTATCAGGAGTCAACTTTCCCGACGTCTCCCCAGACCATGTTAGCTGATTCTCTGAGTGGGAGCAGATAAATCCTGACATATCACCACTAGATCTTGGCATTTGGGTGGGGGGAGCTGACCCAGACAGGAATTTTTCAATTTTATCAAGCCATATATTCACACAGGCGATGACAATGACAAATGGTGCTCATTCAAATAGCCACACACTGTATTTCCCCTGTAAAACTGTAACCCCGTCGGGATAATTTGCTGCTGGCTATCAATTCAGCGTCTTTGCCTTCTCAACACTTATTTTAACAAAAGGTCCTTTTAACGGCCAGCACAAACATGGAGCCGGAGCGGAATTAATGCTGCTCTGTTTGGATCCGTGTCGTTTTTGTGACACCATCACGCTACCACGGAGCTCTGTGATAGCTTTTACTTTGATTTCTGGTTTGTGCTAAACAGTAAATATATTGTCAGCTATTTTATTCTCCTATGAAGAGAAATAAGTTGTCCTTACTTGTGGTTTAAAAGTGGCAGTGGTGGTGGTGGTGGTGGTGGGGGGGGTGCAGCTTTGAAATGTGTGACAAAGGGCTGAGTTCCTTCTGAGTTCACGCCACACTGAGAGAACGTATCTCGGCTGACAGACTGATAAAAAACCTTTTCCTGCTTGAGGCAGGATGAGTGTTTTGGACGTCACTTGAGTCATTTCTGCTGACTCGATTGTTGAGGTCATTATTTACCTCACTGGTATAAATCCTGAGTGTGTCACTGACACTGTATTACCAAGCAGTTTTATTGGTATTGAGATTAGGAGCCATACACAGGGATTCAGCTGCTTTAGGAAAGAGAGTCAGGTGCCCTTCGGTTCTTTTAATTTCTACAAATACTGTCTCAAATCAGTGATTTAATTATTTATCTGTTAATTATTGTTTCAGTTAATGGTTTATAGTTTATAGCATGTCAGTAAATAGTGAGAAATGCTGGTTTCCGAGTGTGAGGGATTCATTTTAGAAACTAGAGGCAGTAAATGTTTACACGGTAACTTAAACCCACCTTAAATAAGACCTTAACTCATTTAAAGCCCATTCAAATTTAAGGTATTCAAAGGCTTTCAATTAAATGCAAATAAATAATTTATGTATTATTTAGTTATTTCATTATTTATCAAAAAACAGCCAATATGGTCTTAAACATGAAACATTTTCCACTTGCAGATAAACTTTTTTTGTTTTCTTATTTAGGATTTCAGCAGGTCTGAGCAAACTAAATTCAAAATGATTAGAAACCCAGTATCAAAAATGCTGTGAAAAATGTAAATATAATCAGAATTCTATGATTGGCAAATCTCATAAACCCATTTTTATTAACATATCAAATATTACGCTGAAACATTTAACTTTCATGAAAAATATTAGCTCATTTTAAATTAGAGGTTTAAAGGTTTATGATGCAAAGAAGCCATAATGAACACGATCCAGGGAAGACCTTGTATATTTCAGCAAGATGATGCTAAACTGCACACTGCAGGATGACCTCGTGGTAGAAGAGTCTGGGTGCTGAACGTTTCACCAGCTGAAAACTTTTGGAGCGTCACGAAATGCGAAACTGAACAAGCCTGCTGAGCAGCTAGACTCCTGTATCGGATAAGAACGGGACAACGTTCTCTCCTGGAAGTCCAGCAACTGGCGTCCTCCATTCCCAGGTGTTTACAGAGTGGAAAACAGGGAATGCTGCACAGTCATAAGCATGGCCCTGTCCTAACTGTTTTGAGATGCGAGATGTATAAGAATCACTGCATTCTGTTTTTATTTACATTTTCCAGTGTCCCAACTTTTTTGGAATTGGGGTATTACATACTTTTGAAAAACTCATATTGGCCAAAACTATGAAAGATCAGACAAATTCTAGTGTATCTTCATTATATCTATAAGACTAAAGTGTGTAAAGTTCAAAGCACCGCTGCTCTCAGTGGTGGTCTACTGTACACCAGAAAACTGGCCGGAGGTTTCTCACCTGGGCTGCAGCAGTTACCTGTGTTTGTGCAGAGTGGGCTGCGGCATCATATGCATTTCATCTTCCTCACCACTGTAAAGCCCGTATTCCTTAAATTTTAGCTTTTGATTGGCACAGAGACCTTCACCATCATTACTGTCAACAACTGTTAATGTGTTGTTCTCAAGCCAGTGTTGAATTTGATCCATATTAGATATATTAGCAGAAATTTTAATAATTTAATCATTTTAATACAGATTTAACAGTGAGACTGAGGTTAAGGCAACTTTACAACATCCAATTTTAAGACCTTTGAGATTTGAGATTTTTAGAGAAAATTTAGATGATTGATTTTAAGACCTTTTTAACGAGCCACATAACCCCTGTTTACTTGTCACTTTAAATCAGGCATGTCAAACTCGCGGGCCACTTCCGGCCACGCCCCCTACGTCTGGCCGAGAATTGGCGTTAAAAATATGGTACAAATAGGCCCTTTAAGTTACTTTATTGACATTCCACTTTCTCCTCCAGTTAAGAGGGTTGAGCAGAATGGCCAAAAAGTAACTTAAAGGGCTTATTTGTACCATATATTTAATGCCAATTCTGGGCCGGAAATAGGGGGCGTGGCCGGAAGCGGGCCGCGAGTTTAACATGCCTGCTTTAAATGAACATGTTGACATTTTGGGAAAGATTCACTTTGATGAAGAGCAATGGAAGAGAATGTTGTCACATGCAGATAATCAGTAAAGTCACTCCTCTCAGCCTAAACAATGGCCAGTGGAGCAATCAGCGGTCAACCCTAACTATTAATTTCCTGCAAATGACCCCGTGGAGTATTTCAAATATTTCTAATAAAGCCACGTTTTAAAGTTTTACCGAAGTCGACTTTTAGTTTCACCGCTGAACTCCAGAATGTGTCCTGTAATCCATCCCTCTGTGAGTTCGCCCTCACACACATAATTGAGATTCTTCTAATGTTTCCTCAAAAACAATTTCCACAGCCTCACCACCAAATAAATAACAGTGGCACATTTACTGGATTCAATGAAGTGTTAAATAACACGCTACACATCTGTTAATAAGCTTTTGTTTTTACACTGCATCCTATCACTGCATCAATTTGTTTTACAGACACAGAAGGACAAAACATTGCTGAACGTAAGCCAGCAGGTTTCTAGGCAGAGCTTCCCTCATTTGCATTTTTGCTCTTACATTGTGTTTCGAGGCTTTCGCACAGCTCGGTGTTGGCTTCTCCATTGGGTCTGAGTCCAGCCTTGGGGTTGAACTTGTTGGACATGGTGGCAGCAGTAACCACAGCCTTGAGGGTGCGTGTGCGCTTGGGCACATTCTGCTCGGGGTGGAAGAGAACCACGTAGACCTTGGGCATGTAGAGCAACCCGAGGGACACCGAGGCGCTCAGGCTCACGGAGATCGTCAGCGTGGTTGTTTGGATGTACATCTGAAAGAGGCAGAAAGCAAGTATGAACGATACAAACAGTTTAACCCTGTTTTGCATTACAGGCTTTTCTGTGTGGGCAGTGGCATGTACAGTACAAGGGACATCTGCTGTGCATCATTGTAATTAGAGTATGCAACGACCCGTGAGCTGGTCAAGCAGTTGTTAACTTAGTTTCTACTTTGTCCAACAGAGGTTGCAAAACTATTTAATGGAAGCGATTTGTTAAACTCGTTTTAAATCAACATCTTCTCTGCTTTTATGGTGTGTGTGCAGTGAACCAGCCAAGGCCACGGTGTTTGCTTAATTTTCTGCCATGCTAGTTTTAATATGACCATCACGTCCACCCTGAACACAGATTTGATCACGCCAGTTGCTTGGATCCATTTCTGACTCATAAGCAGGCCCGTAAAAAAAGAAACAAGCTCATGAAAATTTTACACATGGTCAAACCCTCCGATTCACGGGGGGGAGCAAAACTGAGCAACACCCTCGTTCATTTCGTTTTATTTGCAGAACTGCAGCAAATTAATGGATCATCTTCAGAGAAGCAATAAGGTAGAAGTGGAAGTGTGCATCTTCTGTACATCGTAGTGTTGATTGAGTGCCCGCTGATTGGAAGATGCATATGGGAAGTTACAGGCCTTTTACAGCTGGCCGGCAGGGGGCTAGTTTGGCACAACCAAACTGTCAGCCCAACATTTAGGCATAAAACCACATTATGGCTATTCTTGTTTACTGTTTGATAATGAGAAATTTTCCCGTTCCTTTAATTCCACCAGGTTTGTTGCTAATTTGAAAATGTGTGAAAATATAGGAAGAAAACCGTTATCAATGTTTTAACATGCAATGAAATGCATTATCCTGCATTCGATTTATCCATGATATAAATGAACTAGTTGGTGTCTCTCACTTGCTTATACAGTATGTTTGAAACAGCTGACACACATACATATGTATCTCTGTTGCTATGAGAATAAATAAATAAAATGTATTTTCCTCACACACTCCTCACACTGCCTTAAGCACAATCTTTGTTCACTTCCAAAGGTATTTAATCAGACGCATTTTAGTTTTCTGAACATTTGAAAAATTAACTTTTGATTTAAAAAAACTCCCATGAGGGTTATTTGTCT
The DNA here is from genome assembly GCA_015052665.1 of Apistogramma diplotaenia. Lineage (NCBI taxonomy): Eukaryota > Metazoa > Chordata > Actinopteri > Cichliformes > Cichlidae > Apistogramma > Apistogramma diplotaenia. The sequence goes on from VOQJ01042780.1 coordinate 8,634, forward strand.
CTTATTTTTCCACTTTAGAACAGAGCGACAGATTATCAATATGAAACACCAGTTTAAGCAAGAGTGACGTGACTCGGTGGAAACAAAAGAAAGGACTGATACGAGTGCAGGTTTTTATTGTTTGGTTACCATAATCACTGATTTACAAAGATGATTAAACTACAGTCGACTGCAGTATTCAAACGAACACACGTGCCAACAAATCTGTTATTTCTTGCGGGGATGATATTAGAATCGGGCGATAAATTCTCTCATGTATAGTACCAGTAGAAGTTCGGACCCTGGTACTGTATAGATTTTTACTCATAACTATTTTATATCATGCTATGTTTAGAGCTCTCTTTCTTTTGACTAGGTTACATTATTCCCTCATCAGGAATCTTTTATTTTTTGAGAAAAAGAATTTGTCTTCATATGTGTCCTCTATTTTAATATGTTGTCTGTTTTTCTTATTTTGACTTTCCACAGTTCTTTCCCTGTGGATTGGGTGCCGCCGATGTCAGCCAACCCTGTTTCCATGTGGAACTGCTGGTTGAAGAGACGAAGGAAGAATGAAGGCAGTATTACAGAGGGGCAGCTCCAGTGGTCCCCTCCCAGCTGTAGGGAGCGTTAAGCAATGAACTGCTCAGGGCTTGGTTCACTGCTGCCTCAGGGACGGACTGTTGAACCCAAGCTGTTCATCACATAAACAGAACATAAAAGTGTTCTGCTGCCTTTCACCCAGGAATAACACTGTCTTTAAAACCACCCTCTAGATCATTGATTATATGCTGGCAGTTGGCGAGCACAGAATAAACAAAAATGTCATAATTACTTTAAAGTTACAGTGTATAAAATTGCCCCACTAGATGTCAACAGATTGGAGTCACCTGAGTTCTGTTTTCTTACCCATCCCAATTCAAGAGCATAGTCCTAGGTACGGTGGCTGCTGTAGGACAAACAACTCTGGCCACCATTCATCTGTAGTAAATGTAGACTGTCAGTCTGCTGTTTGCCTCAGCTTTCAGTGTTCATTCACATTTACTCTGAAGGAGGCTGTGAAACTGTGAAAGGAGTCCGAAACAAGTCGCTGAGTCAGTGAAGCTCACTTCTGTCTGATGACAGCGATACTGAGATGAGCTGTTGAGGATATCCTGAACTTTTCTGTTAGTAAGTGCTGCTGTTTTTGCTGCTGTTAGCCAGTATTAGTTAAACTTTCTTTGAAGTGGATATAACATTGTCAACATTCTCTGAGTCCACCTTTACTGTTTTCCCCACATCCGGGAGAGTTACGTTGTGTAGAAGCCCCAAAGAAGCGTACCACCCAGACTGTTGCATGCCCAGAGTGAAGCATGGGGGTGGATCAGTGATGGTTTGGGCTGCCGTATCATGGCATTCCCTTGACCCAATACACTTGTTAGATGGGCGCGTCACTGCCAAGGACTACCGAACCATTCTGGAGGACCGTGTGCATCCAATGGTTCAAACACTGTATCCTGAAGGCGGTGCCGTGTATCAGGATGACAATGCACCAATATACTGTAAGATTGGTTTGATGAACAGGAAAGTGAAGTTGAACATTTCCCATAGCCTGCACAGTCACCAGATCTAAATATTATTGAGCCACTTTGGGGTGTTTTGGAGAAGTGAGTCAGGAAACGTTTTCCTCTACCAGCATCACATCCTGACCTGGTCACTATCCTGCAAGATGAATGGCTTAAAATCCTTCTGAGCACTGTGCGCAGGACTTGTATATGCCATTCCCAAGACGAATTGATGCTGTATTGGCCGCAAAAGGAGGCCCTACAACATACTAATAAATTATTGTGGTCTAAAACCAGGTGTTTCACTTTCATTATCCAACCCCTGTATCTATCCATCCAT
>VOQJ01042783.1:0-10167 GCA_015052665.1 Apistogramma diplotaenia
TTCTTTACATATTGACACGATAAAAAGTAACCAGTCAGCAACCTTTACTAACAAAGGAAGCACGTCGGAGCAATTTTTGTTCTGAAATACTGGAAGAAGCTGCAAATCAAGTTTTTATGGAAGCTTGTTTCAGCCACTGCAAAAGAAATGCCATCCATAAGTCAAAATCAGAACTTCCTGACTCTCCAAATGTCGATGTTTTAACTCAAATCATCTACTTATATTCTCAAAACTGTGAAAATCTTAATGGCACTTTTTTCTATCAGTGGCAGAAACAACCTCCATATATTTTAAATAATTAAAACTTTGACCACATCACTACTCTGCAGGGGTAGTTATGATTATTTGGGTTATTTTTAGATTTGGTTTGCATTATTTTGCATTTTAAATGATTTTTTTCTTTTTCATAACTGACAAATCTGATTTAAAATATCTATTAGGATGTCCAGGCTAACTTTGATGCAGCTATAAAGATGTGCAGTCCTGCTGGTGCAAATAATAAATAAATACTAAGCATGTAAGTAAAATATGTGGCAGCTTAACATTAGGTCAGTTTTAGTGCAGTTTTGATTGAAGTTCATTTTTAGTATAACAACAACATCTAATATTCAATACAAATGAAAATGTAAAGAAAACAAAAGTTATTTTCCTGTTTTATCAGGTTTCAGAAGTTTCACAAGGACAACAAAATGAAAGCATGTCTCATTCTCGCCCAGAAGAGGGAGCTGTTGCATGTTGCTGGACTAATGAAGACCAGGGAAAAGTTACACATATATGACGTCCATGTTAGGTGTTAAAGTTTTAGGAACAAAATGATTTACAGGCACATAATCAGATACATTTGATATAAAACAGTTTTCCTAGTTCGTGCATATAACTTTAAATTGTGCTTAAAGCATCAGAATCACTACTCGGATTCAGATTTAATTTCACTTGTATTCAGAACATTTAGGACAGTTTTAGCTGTTTTGGCCTGATGGTTATTTTTTCATCTGTTGCTTAGTTTTTAAAACCCAATTCCAAAAGTAATTCACGTTACTATGGAGAGATTCGATTACATCAAACTTTACTAATTCCCTGGAAGGGTTCCACTTAAAAATTAATTTCCTTATCTTGTAATCCTCAGTATCTTATAACTATGAAAAAAGGACTGCCAGTGCAGGTGGCATGGTGAACAGCGGTTAGTACGGTCATCTCAGAGCAAGAAGGTTCTTCGTTTTAACCTGTGTGTGTTAACCTTGCTGTGTGTTTTCCCTGTGCCACAGACGAAAGACAGGCCTGTTAGGTTAATGACTGGGGTTTAGAGGCTTGAATGAAGTCTGTCGCTCTGTATTTGTATTGGACTGGCAAGCTATACAGGGTGTTCCTGTGAGTGCTGGGAGAGGCTCCAGAACCCACTTCCCCCTAAGCCGGATTAGTGATTAAGAAAATGCACGTTATAAAGGCCCGAGTTTGACCTTTAGAGCGCTCATTAAGCCCTTGCTTTGGCAGCTTTTGATTCAACCTTTGGATGAGTAATTGTCTCGTGTTACATTCTGCAAATCTGTTTGCATTGTTATCAGATTTCTGTCTCTTCCTGGCATTCCCAGCAAAACCAGGGCTAATTACCCTCTTTACAGGTGCAGGCTAATTTAGGTTGAAAGGTTGTAACAGCATTTTGAGAGAAGAATGTAAAAGACTGTGTAAAGATTCTGCAATTTAATAGCTGGTTTGTACCCAAGCAGCAACTTCTAGAGCTGAAAGATTAACCGAACACTGAAGTCTAAAAGACTGGAGTTACTCGAGTGGCCACTTGAGACTGACAAAAATAAAAGTTCTTTCATTTGGATTTCTGGGAGGAATTAAACTCAAGAGTTTGGCTGGTCTCTTCTCCAGTTTTGATTAGCAAAATTCTAGTATTTTGATAGTCTGTGGACATTAATTACTTTATATGCATGGCTTTCTGTTGCACCTGTACACTTTGAAGGTAGCAGGTAGCTAACCAAGCATGCTAAACTTAATTACTCAGCACTCCACCTTCTCTTTACGGTGACTTCTGGCTCCAACAGAAAGAACTAACTTTGACTCTTAGATGGTTTAGAGAATGAAGCCCATCTTCTATGACCCTACCAAGTATTTAGTGCATCTCCTGTATATTGTTGAAAAAATACAGTCTATAATATTATTAAGCCATATATTTGTTTTAAATTGGAAAACATAGAGCTGCAAAGAGAAGAGAACAGCCTGAAGGCAAATTGCTGCTAGCTGTGGTACAGTTTCAATATCGTCTAAATGAATAAATGCCAGCTACACCAATAACAGCAGCCAACATTAATTTCTATCATAATGGCCAGATCAGTCCAGCACGAGGGGAACATAAAGAGCATTTCCTGTTTTTCATCAGGAGAGCGCTTCACCTTGTGTTTGTTCAAGAGCACTCATCCTGACATCATGTTCTCGCACACGTGACAGAACCCTAATTGGGGTTTTTTTCTTACTTGAAATGGCACCCAGTTCTGCACTTGGTTATGTCAGAGGCACATTAAATCACACCGTTTCACTTCTTCTTCTTCATAGCTCACCTTTATTGCAACAGCAGGTCATACGGCATTGCATTACAGCGCCTTCATTTAAAGGCACTTTATCATGTTTTGTGTGTGGGGGGAGTTGCTGTCCATATTCTGCCAATTTAGGGCAGGTCATCATCATCATACATAAATAAGATGGCCAGTGGAGAACTTGGTCTGTTTTCTTCTCGGTGAGGTCAAATTACAGAGCTTTTTTAATCATGTTGGAGTTACACCTTTGACAGCACTTTAAAGGTATTTTTTCTCAGAGGTGGAGCAGCGAGTCATGCCTGACAGGCATCACAATGCTGAGTCATGGTGACCATCGTCTCCTGCAGTCCTGGGCCACACTAACAGTGGTGCACACCTTGCCATAAATATAGTCACACAGCACTTAATTTAAGTCCTTTTGGTTCTTTAAATCCAACTGTCTTTCTTTTTTCTCATCTTTGTGGCAGATGGCACTCCATTTCTGAGCCTAGTTCTGTTGGAGGTCACCTTCTGTTAGGAGGGGGTTCTTCCTTCCTGCTGCTGCCAAGTGCTTGCTTACAGGGGAAGTCTGCAATTCACTCTTTAATATGGTGGGGTCTTTATCTTACTATATACACCGATTAAGCATAGCTTTATGACCCCAGTGGTTTGCAGCAATGCTTAGATGGCAGGACCTGGCAGAACAACAAACAAAGCATCACACTGCCCCCCGCTGGCTTGCCTTCTTCCCATAATGCATCCTGGTGTCAGGTGTTCCCCAGGTAAGCAATGTACTGTATATCCACCCAGCGTGGTGGATTCATCAGACCATGCCACCTTCTTCCATTGCTCTGTGGTCAGGTTCTGATGCTCATGAGCCCATTATTGGAGATTTTTGTCTGCATGGGCACCCTGGTTGGTCTGCAGCTATGCAGCCTCATATGCAGCAAACTGCAATTCACTGTGTATACTGACACCTTTCTGTCGGAACCTGCATTAACCTTTTTTTGGCTATTTGAGCTACAGAAGCTCGTCTGTTGGACTGGACCACACAGGCCAGCCTTCGCTCCCCATGTGCTTCAATGAGCCTTGGCCACACGAGTCTGTCAACACTGTTCCTTCCTCGGACCACTTTTGATAGATACTGACTACTCAGGATGACACAATTCTCAAAATGTACTTAATGTTTTATTCATTATTATCTGAAACAAGTAACTGTGCCCATGAACTCATCAGAAAAGTGTTTACTGAAGTCGTGGCAGAGGGCTGCTTTCCATAGACTTCTACAGAACTGGAAGTCTATTTGCAACCAACGCTATCGCACCCTGGTGGCCTTTTAAAAGAATGCAGTTTAAGGCATTCATGCACTTGCTTCCCCTTTCAGTCCCAGAAGCTAATGCTGTGTGCTTGCGGTACAGTGGCCTCAGCTGTGTGATGTCAAGATGCAGGATACAGCTGCACTCCACCTTCTCATCCAAATATGGCCACCACTAGGCTCAAAATATTAACATAGCAAAAGGGAAATCAGAGTCCAAAATCAGCAGGTGATGTCACCATTTTATGTCCATCTTTTATACAGTCTATGGTTTGGATAGGCCTTTTTTGCTGCACAGGGACCCCATTTCCCATAATTCCTTTATACCTCACCCCTGCTCCCATCCATCCCCACAGGCCTGGCCCTCCGCTTCCCATGTATGGAGTGTTACATCACTGGCATAGACACCCACCTTTACCAGTGATGACGCAGCCCGGGGAGAGTGTGTGTGTGTGTGTGAGGAGGAGGGAGAAGGAGGAGGAAAGGCACGGAGGGAGGGAGCGAGGAGAGGGTGTCCCGTCTGCACGGAGCTCAGACAGACAGCAGTGAACAGCTGCAGCATTTGGTCCGCGTAGGATTTCACTGCACTGCGATTTAAAATTTCAGTCATTTCATTACCAAAAACTTAAAGCAGAGCAGCTCGACAAAACAACCAAATATCGCCTAAAAAATGGTTGATCGCGAACAGCTGGTGCAGAAAGCCAGGCTGGCTGAACAGGCTGAGAGATATGATGATATGGCAGCTGCTATGAAATCGGTAAGTTCATTTAAAATAATAACAATCGTGAAAAAGGAGAGATGATAATTATGGCTTAGAGATGTGTGAATGTCGGTGTAACGCCGCTGCGTGTCGCCCTGAAATCTCGACAGCTGTAAATCTGCAGGTACAGCTGGCTCGATATTACTGCACTACAACGAGGAGTCGCTGTAAAAAATAATATCCAGTGTGTTTATTGCAACTGTAGCCAGTTCACCGTCAGCTCAGAGCCTTTTATTTTTCTGAGTCCAGTCCAAATCGGCTGGTCCTTGGGCGGTGCCTTTCTATCGGCTCAGTGAGGACGCATTACAATGAAAAGCATGCAGGCCCGAGCTTTCACTCTTAGGCTCGTAAGACTTGAGTCGTATAACGGCTCTGCTCTGATGCATTTGCTGATTTTTTTCCTCCTTTTCATCCCGTCTTTCACCACCACACCTCCCCTTCCTCCATTATGCTGAGTTCATAGGCGCTTCTGCTTCTGGGAGCCATGTGAGGTTGCTCGGAAAAAGCCTATCAACTGCTGTTGCCCCCTCCTCCTCCTCCTCCTACTCCTCCTTCTCCTCCTTCTCCTACTCCTCCTTCGTCGCCTCTTCTTCTCTCTCTTTGTCACATAAATTAAAAATAATAAGAACGATGTTGAAAACTGCTTAGTTTAATATTTCTATGCGGGGATCGGAGGCTTAATTGGAGCGTGATTGCTCTAAGGGGGGCAAAAAGACTCCACTAAAATAAATAAATAAAATAAACGCTCTCCTCCAAACAAACGTAGGAGGCAGCAGAATCTCTCTAGAATATTCTTTGTCATATTGCAGTGAGTCAGTTTGGTCAGATTTGATTCCAGACAATTTCTTTCTTTTTTTAAAAAAAACTTTATTTCTCATATATCACCTTTTGTCTCAGTCTGTGCGTGCGCTTTGTGTGCCAGGGCTGATAATCTGGCAGCATTTTAATGTTATTTTTGGGTTAACGACCCTGTTAAATGGTGTAATATTTGATGTGAAGAAGATGACATGGCTGGTCTGCCTCACTGTAGCTTTCTCAGCTCTTATTGGACGGTGCTGAGGACAGAGCCTTTGTGTGCTCTTCCCTTTTTCTTTCTTTTTTTTTTAGGTCTCTCTGGCACCTTAAGAAATTCTGGGAAGTGGATTCAGTAAGGGGTTTAAAAAAAAACTGCTGTGTCACACCGGCTCACACTGGAACCAGCAGCATCCTGGGAGTCTGAGCTCACATGCAGATTAAAATCATCCTACACGCTTTAAAATGAGCAGCATTTGGTGAGCCCCCCCGTGGCGTGCTTGTCATCAAGGGTTTCTGGTTGCAGGAGGTGGGATGATGTGCATGCAGGGGAGGGATTCCTTTCCCTTTAAACTATCTGCCATGTCAGTGCGGTCCAAACTGGGCCCTTTTGCAGAGGTGTGTACTCTCACTCTCTAATCGAAGGGAATCCCTCGCCATTGCAGCCAGGAGATGACAAATGATAGGCTGTCGCCTTTGTATCCCTCATGAAAAATGTAGGCGGAAATGCGAATAATTACAAGATGTGCCCTTCAAAGGTTTCCAGAACCAATGCTGATCATCAGCCCTAAACCGAAATGACCACTTGCTCATCTGATCCCACACAATGTTTTGCCTCAGAATGACTGCTCTGTTTGAAGATCTTGGTGCTTCTTGACTTGTTTTACAATCGCGCGACCAGCAGTAAGGTATTCGTTTCATTTTTGTGCATATATAGTAGTAGCACTGCAGTCTAGTTGGCACAGTTGGATGCATTGCAATCCTTGGAGCAGTGACCTATTTCTTTTTAAAATGAAAAAAAAAAAACCAGCAGTTGAGTTCTTACAGTCGTAGGAATCTGCCTCATTTGACTGTGTCATGTGTTTGTAACCTGCAGTCAGATGGTATCACTGGGTTTGTGTGACCGATGCATCCCATAGAGCCCTGCTCTCCATCCACTTGCTGTGACATCAGCAAGCCTGCGCCATGTTCGCGCTCCTCTGCCTGAGCACAGGATGTCAGCACAGCTCTTGAGAAATGATTGCACAGATTGCAAAAGCTTTTTGGATAAAAATTTATTGTTTCCAGCTCTTTCTTCGTTCAAGATGAAAGGTTTTGATAAACTTAAACATGTTTCATACCAATTATTGATCTGCACGAGGCCGCGTTCCAGCACAAGCTGCATTTCCAATCGAATTGCTCTGAGTTATATAACACCCCGTCCCTTTGACGACTGCCCAGCTAGCATTCGGATCCATCAAAATCTAAATTTAACAGCCTGACTCGGAGTGATGTCACCATGTGGCGTTTTAGACAGGTAAAAAGGTCAGTTCAGTCAGGGAGAAGGTCACCGGGACACGTGAACCGCCTGTGCCGTGATGGTTTTCATTTACAGTGCAGCTGCCCCCGAGTGCTCGTGGGAACATTTTAGCCAATCTCCAGTCCTCCTTCCCTCTTCCAACCCCCCACTGCTGCCAACTATCTTGAATATCATTTCTCACTAACTAGCATTAGCTGTCCACGTGGCAGCTGGAGCTATTGGTGCACTAAATTAATGGATTGCCATGGAAACTGGGAATTGCACATGACATGTGAAATATTGCTCATCTCCTCTGCTGCGGACGGCCCTCTTAACCCAGGTTATTTCATGCAAAAGAAGCTTGTGATAATTAAAGCCCCAAATAACAGCGATTTTTTGATCATTGATTGATCTTTACATTTGTTTAGTCTGTAAAATGAAAAGGAGGTCATTTTTGAAGCCTTTGCTACACATTGGAAACAAAGGAATGACAACTTTTTACACCATGTAGCGACTGGATGTTGGTGCTGTTATTAAACGGTCCGTCTGCTTTTTCTTCTTCTTTTTCTTCCAGGTAACAGAGCTGAATGAAGCCCTGTCCAATGAGGAGAGGAACCTGCTGTCTGTGGCCTACAAGAACGTGGTGGGCGCCCGTCGCTCTTCCTGGAGGGTGATCTCCAGCATTGAGCAGAAGACCTCGGCCGATGGCAACGAGAAAAAGATTGAGATGGTGAGGGCCTACCGGGAGAAGATTGAGAAAGAGCTGGAGGCCGTGTGCCAGGACGTGCTCAACCTCCTGGACAACTTCCTGATCAAGAACTGCAGCGAAACGCAGCACGAGAGCAAAGTCTTCTACCTGAAGATGAAGGGCGACTACTACCGGTACCTGGCCGAGGTGGCCACGGGGGAGAAGAGGGCCACCGTGGTTGAGTCGTCGGAGAAGGCCTACAACGAGGCTCATGAGATCAGCAAGGAGCACATGCAGCCCACCCACCCCATCCGTCTGGGCTTAGCTCTCAACTACTCTGTGTTTTACTACGAGATCCAGAACGCCCCCGAGCAGGCCTGTCATCTGGCCAAGACCGCCTTCGACGACGCCATCGCCGAGCTAGACACCCTCAACGAGGACTCCTACAAAGACTCCACTCTCATCATGCAGCTGCTCCGAGACAACTTGACACTGTGGACAAGTGACCAGCAGGATGACGAGGGAGGGGAGGGCAACAATTAAAATGAAAGCGCACTTCGAAAAAAAAATATGAAGGGCCGGTGGACTTTGGCAGCCGCTTTTGCCGATGATACTACCGCAGCAGCAGTTCTTTATTTTTCCATGTGTTAAAAGAAAAGAATCAAAAGAGAGGTGAGAGTGGAGGTTAAATCTTAGTTTAAATATATATAGAAATATATATACAGTTGAAAGGGGCCTCCGTCTTCTTGATTTTCTCTTTGACATTTGCCAAAACCACTGATGTGTCAGTCAATCAGCCTGAAGTGGTTGTTGTTGGATTGAAATGGCAGCCTCACACTGGCGTAGGAACTGAACTTGTTCTGTCAAGATAAGCTGCTTAGTTAGGTTTTTGCGTGATAGAGATGCATTTGAGTCACTTGAGAGAGAAAACGCTTGAATGGGAATGCCTCACAAAACTAGTTTGCATCGGTTCCAGTAGTAGTCTACGGAAGAGCAAGAGCCCTGAAAGCCATTGATGTTAAACATGCACACACACTAGCAAACAAAGAGAAAGTTTTAAGCCAGGCAAGTCCCACCCCCAAATTTATTTAGAGGTGAAATTACACGGGAGTGAGAATTAATGAGAATTGGCTAGTTAAATTTAATTCCCCTTGTTCTATTAGTCTGTTTAGTCGCTGGAACCGTCGATTCTTTTGGAGGTGAAGATTACTAAAAGGCAGAGACTTAACGATATAAAACAAGAAAAAACTAAAAAAAAGACAAAAAAAAATCTAAAATAAAAGCAGCTTCAGAGTTTGTGGTTTACTTCTGTGTTTGTTTTAATAAATGCACTTGCCTACTATACTGTTTCTTCAGTGTAAGATGATGACAACAATAATATCGATTATTCAATATTGTGCATGCTGGTGATGTATTTATATACAGTAGCTTGACTTTATTAACTTATACTGTGGGTGTTAAGTATTCATATGATTGAGAAAAACAGGCTTTGTCTGATGTTGATTTCTAATTTATTTCATTTTGTTACGGTTTTTGATTTGCTATACCAAAATGCTGATCGTAAAAATTGACCTGTAATGGGCGTTGCTATAGTGACATGCAATATGTGTATTTTAATTTGTTAATGAAAGAAGAAGAAAAAAAAAGGAAGTCACCAGTGATCACCTGATGTCATCAGCTGGTGTTTGTCACATTGAAGTATGATTATGATATATTTTGTTCTTTGAACAGTATTTAAGTACTTTTTTCTGTCATGCTATCCAGTTTTAATAATGGTGAAGTTTCCAAGCTCAATGTTTCTGTTATGAATTCACAGACATGGACCATATTTTATTTCTGACAGTATACTTTTTTTTGTTTGTTTGTTTTTATACTTTTTAGCTGTTCCTGAGTGACAAAAATATCTTGAATGTGAGTCATTATGTAGCAGTTGCACAAGAACCGAAATAATAGCTATGATAATAAAAAAAATGACTAAATTATACATGCACCATTTCCGTGGTGGTCTAGTGTATTGTTGTATCGTCACGCGTAAGTAAATTTGTTCGTAAGGAAAACCATTTCATAGAGAAACTGTTTCTACTATCGTTTTGTGCCCCGAGTACAGTGCCGGCTTCTTTTTGTGTGTGCCTGTATTATTTAAGATGCCTCATTTGCAAGTTGACCTTTAATGGGGGGAAAAGAAGGAAAAAAAAAAAAAGATTTATCTGCTAGTATTTTACTTTCCCGCGAGCATGTGTGCAAGATAATATTTTCCCTTCGGTGGTTTCTCATTTTCACATGTTTCTGCTGTCTGTACAGCACATAGATATGAATAATCATCACCAACAGTCACAGGGAGAGCACAGTCACTGCGCTGGAGTTGGTTATTGATTAGCTACTGCACGTCTTCAGAACAAACAACTTAGAAGCTGCTTATGAGGACAGAAAGCTGCTGAACAGGTTTACAGTCATAATGCTGCTACTTCTTTGGAGTATTAATATGTTCACACAGATGGCAGTTTGTTTGTTTTTTCCTAATGGACGGCATGTTTGGGGACTTTTTTTTTTTTAAATTTCAGATGTGATGGCTTGAGAGAGAAACCTAAACCTTTAAGG
>VOQJ01042783.1:14869-32490 GCA_015052665.1 Apistogramma diplotaenia
AGACTTGATAGCTTTCTCAGGTTGGTGATATGATGGCAAAAAGAAACACAGTCGAAGCAAAACATCTGCATAGGAAGCAATTCCCCACATGATGCTTTGTTGCTAGTGGACATTCCAGGCTCCTGCTGGGCAGGTCCCTGCAGAGGGTGGTGAGGAGAGCAGAGAAGATCATTGGGACTCCCTTCCTCTCAACACAAGACGTTGCTAAAAGCTGCTGCCTGACCAGAGCTCAGAACATACACAGAGACCCCTCACACCCCCACCATGGACTCCCTGCTGGACTCTGCAGTCTTCGAGGCAGAACAGTTTCTTCCCAAATGCCGTTACAAAATTCTGCTCCAGCCTACCTGGTTGTTTCATGCCTTGAAGCTCCATTACAACACTTTTGTGTGCAAAATAAAGTGAATTGCACTTAGGATCTGCTGTTTTTTTACCCTTCTGCCTAACCTTAGCTTGTTTCCTCATTAACAATATCACTAAGTAAATATTTTTTTAATTCTAATGAGTGTTTGTTTTATTGGCCTGATGTGAACAAAGGCGCTGAAAAACAGACTAGGTTAATGCTACCTGCATGGCCCAAGACAAAAGACATTCTTCTCTTCCTGGTCTCAAGAGTTTCACTTCCCGGTTAATTAAAACTGCTCACTGTTGCCCTGCAGGGAGAGAAAAAGACTCAAGGCACGCAGGAATGAGGAGCAAGAACCTCCCATTTCTTTGGCGTTTGTGACATCGTCACCGTGTGTTCTTCTTTATAAAGTCTCTTGCCTTCTCCATTCGATTATTATGTAATTTTGATTATTTATTTTTTAAGAATAACTATTTTCTCAGGTGTGTGTATTTGTTCACCATAAGAGTTTCTACACTTTACAATCAGCCCTTCAGGTGCCAAATACTCGGCAAAAAATGTTTGAGGGTCTGCCTGGTGTCTGAGCCAGTGAGTCAGTATGTATGTGGGCTCGGGGGATTCCCCCGAGTGTGGAAAAGAAGAGGAAAACCCCCTCCTTCACAGTGCAACCTCCAAGTGAGGTACAGTTCCACTGGCAGCAGGGCAGTGGGGTCAGCTGTGGTGAATTACAGGCAGAGAGGGGCTGATTACACGACGCTGGTTGGGTCTGAAGGGGGTGAAACGTGGCGTAGACAGCAATAGAAGATTAACAGGGAGAGCCAAAGGTTGGTGCTTCTGAGGATGAATGTAGCTGGCTCTGAATGTGGAAACTGAAGGGAGTCTGGGTGTGGAGGTTGACGCTGAAGAAAAGTTTCCCTTGACCAGCCATGAAACAATGACAGCATGGTTACAACCCCAAAAATAAAGGCTCTGTTACACTTTGAATCAGGCAGAATAGAATAGAAAAATAGATCACATGCATTATTACTCAGGCAGTGTGAACTGAGGAAAAGAGCAGTTATACAGTGAAGTTACTACTCTGTATGAAGGCAGTATTGTGCCGTTGCATGGCAACAGTTTCCACAGAAATCTTTGCTCAGAAACACTCCTCTTTGGTCTTCACATAACTGCAGCAAGCAGAAAAATGGGCTGACTGAGGGAATACAAATGAACCATTTTGGCTTGCAGGGGCTAAAGAGCTGTTTTTATTTACAGGCGAGATGTAACCTGGGGTCTGGCTCTCTGTTGCATTTCACATCCCAACCCTTCCTGTTTCATGAGTGAGCTGTATTGCAGGATACGGTCCACCCAGGACATAGAACGCAATCTGCATTTTCTACTCTGAAGGCACCAACTACAGAAATGTATTGTTCTTTTTAGATTAAAGGCTCTTAGTTAGTTACAAATTTACATAACAGAGAATAAAACATTAATTTCATGCTTTGTATCCTGACCTGACATGAAGATTACACAGTTGTGGTCTGAAGTTTACATGCCGTCGTCATGGGCATAAATGTCACGGTAATTTGGGGGTTTTAATGGGGAGTGGAATGATTGTACAGCTTGTCTTTAATGACAAGAATTGAGCGCACAAGTGAATTTATTTAGGGTTTTCTCTAATCCACACAGGCTCACATATATACATACAGTCACTTGAATCTTTCAATACGTGGAAATGAAGGTTCTATAATGTCCTAGCTTGACGAGGCCAAGGCCGTCTATCCAAAAGGATTTGTTTGACAGCACTCCTCGGATTGACCAAAGCTCAGGACAATGGGAAAGTCCAAAGAATTCAGTGAAGATCTCAGAAGGAAAATTGTAGATTTTCCACAAGTTGGGAAGGTCTCATTTCTAAACAGTAGATTCAAAGTTTAAACACTTTCACGTCAGTACAGGTTATTTGGATCTGTCAACACTTTCAAAGTCAAAGTGGTGACAGATGAAGTGGTGACAGTGGTGGAAGAAGAGCCAGAAAGTCACCCGCAAAAGAAAGGAAATTGGTTAGCATGTTTAGGAATCATCCTGGAACCACCAAGGCTCAAGCCTGCCATGAACTGGAAACTGTTGGAACACCAGCATCACTGTCCACAGTGAAGAGAGTTTTATCTCACCATGGACCAGAGGGTCTGACAAAAGCCCCTGCTCCAAAATCATCTTCACCTTCAAGCTTGACTGAAATTTGCAGCTGCCCACATGGACAAGCTAAACACCTTCTGGAGTAAAGTCACATAATTATGGTACTGCAAAATGTGCTTTTGCAAACTTTTTGGCGATGATACGTGACGATACGGTCCGTGTTAAAAAAGTTAAAACCCGGGTCTGTGCCAGGAAATAAACCAGTTTAGATGAACTGCCAAGAAGAGTTCAGACATCCAGCCAGAAGCTTGGTGGCAACCAAAAGCATCTGAATATGCAACTTGATAAAAGACATTTAACCAAATAACTTGATTGAACTAATGATAGTGGAATCTGTAGTTTAGAGCCCAGATTCAGTCCTTAAAGGCTGGTGTCCTGCAGCTTTTGAATGCAACCCTGCCGCAACACACCTGAATCAAATGGCTGAATCAACTCCTCAGTATGCAGTTACATTCTCCAAAGTCCTGCTAATGACTTAATTTTGACTCAGGTGTGTTGAAGCAGGGTTGCATCCAAAAGCTGCAGGACACCGGTCCTTGAGGCCTGGGTTTGGGCATCCCTGGTTTAGAGAAAGCCACAAATAAATTCACAGTTGTGCAATCAAGTTTGTATTCTTGTTTTTAAGGATGTTTGCTGCGCGGAAAAACAAATAAACAATTAACATGATGAATGGATGGGAACTTAACCACAACTGCAATATTACATTTTATATCTGGACAACATAAATAACAAATTACAAATTAAGTCTGTTATTTCTCAGCATAACACAGGAATCTTACAAAGTTTTGTCCCCAACACTGAAACAGCAACTACTCTGCAAGCAAGGCTAACTGACATTTAACAAAACTACAAGGTGTTCCACATTATAATTTACCTATTTTACATAGTATGAAAACATAGGTGTAAACATGTTTAAGCATAATTAAAGACAAAAAAAAATTACATTTTTCATCCATACTATTTGTCACATCCGGGCAGACAGGGTGGAACAATCCAACAAAACACAGTAACCAAACTTAAGTTAACTGGCACACAGGAAAAGTTCCAGAGGGAGGACGCGACAAAGGACAAAACAAAGGCAGGGGCTTAAATTCACACAGGAGGAAATAATGGAAGAAAGGAAACAGCAGAGAAACAGGACACAGGTGAACAGAATCAAACTAATTAAACAAGGGAAGCAAAATCTAACAAAGCACAAAGGATGAGGGGACTGTTACCTTCCGCGGATTCCACTGCGTGCTCACACATTAACGATAGCAAGCATCTTGTCTTCACCTCCTCTTTGATTCACAGACAATCATGTCGTCTCGTCCACTTAGTTCAATAATATATGCATCTTAACTGACGGTCGTAAAAGCTAGCAAACCTTACAGAGATTCACACGGTCAAAAACTGTTGTGCCTTCATCAATTTACATTGTATAAATACAACGACATCAATTAAGTGCCCCCTAGTGTTCAAATGTATAATACAAAGAATGAACAGAATACAAAGAAACTGTGCTGTCATGTTCTTTTAGGGAGAAGAGGCTTTTCACTGGCAGCCCTTTCAAACTTCTTCTGTTTTTTCTGTTCTGAGTGTGCGATCATGAGCTTCAACATTTAACCTGCTAACTGAGGCCTGGAGAGTCTGACATGTTAACATACACCTGATTGTTCCAGACCTGCAAAGTGCCAACATTTCAGCTTTTATGCTGATGATCAGATACACAGCTGCATTTGGTAATCAGGACCTGGCAGCTACATACCTTTTAAATCCTCTAGAAGCAGTAATGGTTGACTTAGTTTTTTCATAGGCTTGCATAGGATGCTGTGCAAACTTTGTTTTTTGTGTGACATATATGTCAAGGATTATATGGTGGACCCATTAGCAGAAAACACCTTTGTACACTACTGGTATTACTTTCATCACTGGTATTGCACATAATATGATAGATCGACATCAGCTAAACAAAGAGAAATGTCACCATCATTTTTTATGAATAATACACGTTATAAGGAGCATATTGTTCCAAATTAACACAAATTCTATAAGTAGTCTAAATTCTGCTTCTCATGTTCCTCTTTGAAAGAATACTGTGTTATAGTGCATGACCTTTATTTACATCAGCTGCTGAACATAACAGGTCTGTTCCTGTGCCTTCTGTTACATAAATGTAACTGTTCTCTTTTAAACTTCCTGCACTACACTGCTGTCTGTTTCAAAATAAAAGTATTTTAGTAAATCAGTGGGCATAAATAGACTTTTATTGAGAAACAGTTGCAGGAACATCTTGTGGAAAATAATTTTTATTTGAAAACAAAATTATACAAGATCTATCCTTCTGAAAACCAAGGAGGATTTAACTTTTTTTGCGACCAATGAGGTCTCAGGAGGTTTTAACCTCTGACATTCATCCTTTGAAAGTCATCCGGTTTTTCTACCACCGCAGAGTGTGAATTGTCTGATGAATTTGGTCATACAGGCAGCAATGAAGTTGAGAGAGATAGATGACTTCATAATCTATTGATAGAGTCAGTCTAACATCTCATCATGTGGTTATGTCGCCTTAGAAACAAGCAACAACTCAGCGAACCCGTGCATGCTGCTGTACTCCAGCACCACACCTCTGTCTATAGCTCCTTTAACAATGTGAGCTCTGCATATTTTTCTCCATCGCAGTCACACTGTGCCAACTATGATCTAATTGATTTTTCCTGACTTTTTCTTTTCTTTACTCTGTTCTTGTTGCTATTGCATCTTTTCCATATTCCGCTGTTGAGCCCATCAGCGATATTGTTCCACCTACTACACGCACCCCCAGAAAAACCTTCAGCCCGCCTGCACCTTAGTGAAGCCCGCCTCTCTAAAGGCAGCTCCGTGCGATGAATCTGAAATCTCTGCTGATCAGGTGCTATGAAGCTGTGATGATGATGGGCAGTGGCACTTTTGCTCAGGGATTTAAAATTTTGCAGCATCACATCTCATCTTCACTACTGAAACATCTATTTTTGCTGCATGAACAAGGGAGAGAAGAGGGGTGTGTTGTGATCTAATACACTCTGCTTCAAACATCTTAACAGTGCCAAACCAGCTCTTTACAAAAGGGTTTTCAATAGAATCACAAACAGAAGGCTCAGTAGTGTTATTAATCATAATAATTTAAAAGTCCTGTTGTATGGTTTAGTTGTAATTAATAATTTATTTAGCATCTAGCCAGAACAGCATATTCTCAATTAAAATTAGAAAAAAAACCCCTCAAAAATAATAATTGTATTCTTGTTTATGTGCCTTAATTTGAAAGTCCAGTCCAGCTCTCATATAACTGTATAAAATTTAAGAAGGGTGTTTTCAAACTGCTGTATTGGTGACGTAGGTGTGCACCTGATTGTTAGATAGGTGTCCATGGTGCTTAAGGGCCCTTCAGCAGGCTGGATTATTGAGTTTGAGCTTCTATTATTGCTGCACAATGCTCCCCTCTACTGGTAAAAAGTGTGCAGGACAAGTAATTTTCAGAATCATTAGACATGGTGGTACTGAAGGAGCGTGCACTGAAGCATGGATTTCTGCACAGCTTAACTGCTATTGATAGTTAATTGCTGCCGATCTCCAAGAAACATTCAAATAAAACTCATAATGAGGTTTTCAGAAGGCTGCCGTCCAGTGTTTTATATTTAATAAAAGTATTGTGTAAAGTGGCATTCACACAGAAACGTCATTCAGTCATGGTTTAGATATCACATCTTTTATTATCTTCAACAGCTGTATGAAAATTTAAAAATATCTTCTTCGTGGAACATATTTACATTTTCAAGCCTGGATGGAAGAGAATCTAAAATTCAATACACTGCAAATCTATATTTTTTAACCTCGAGTAAATCACAAAGTCACCACAGTCGTCTTCAGTCAGAAAAAAAATGAAGCAAAAGCAAAAGTTGGAAGAGAAAAAGACATGAAGAAAGTTACAAAACATACTTTTCTGTAAAGCGCCTGCATTTTAAATCCACGTGAACCAGTTTAGTCAGCACTCTCTGTAAACGCTTCATCTTCATACAAGTCCTCCAACTCTCCTTCTCTGCTCCCCTCTCTGCTGACTTTCCTGCAGGCAGCAAAAGCTCAGTCATGTTGATGAAGGTGCAACACACTATGCGAGATTGCATGTGAGGAAGAGGATGGAGGAGGGGTAACACTAGACTAGAAATGTCATCCTGTACTTGTCCTTCACAGCACAGCTCATCACTTCTCCCCCTCCCCGTGTCGACCTCAAGAGGACACAAGAGTGAGGAAAGCCAACACAAAGCAGCCATCAACAACGGCATGTGTCCTTTTATTTTTGGTACAGCTCATTGCTGAGAGATTTGTGTTGTCTTGTTCCTCCTAAATCCTCTTAAGGTTGAACAAACAACTGATGAGCTGCGCTAAGTACGAAGCATCTGAGCTCGGCCTAAATGCTTAAAAATTTACCTCAAGGAAGGATGAAGGTGAGATGAAGACCCCAGCAAGCCCCAAGAACCACTGTAAGAAGGAAATGTGATGTAAGAGGCCAGGATTTATGGCTTGTAATGCAGGTGACAAACACAGATTTATTTTTGAGGAAGGGGACTGATGTTTTCTCCAGTGACTGATAAACTCTTGAGTGTTCAGGCAGTCAGAATAAAATACATGCAGGAAACCAAGAAGCAGGAAAAATGAACTCTTTACAAATATTTTCCAAAAAATAAACGATTATATTATAATAATTTGTTTCTAGCCGAACTTGGCTCAGGCTGGATCACAGTGCCACACAACGTCATCCCTCCAAGAAAATCAATCTAAAAGGTTTTGATTTTCTTTAAGCGTCAATTAATGCATTTTACAGTGTGAGGTATTTTTATCTTTAATTTTATTATTTTAAGCACTCCAAAGGAGCCTCAGTGCTGCCATTATCAGCTCAACTCTTAGGAAGCTTTTAGCATTTACTCCACATATTTCACTGGGTGGGAGGCTGCAGCTCTTTGCTGTAGTACTGCAGCCGGCAAGTGTGAAGGAGGGTGTAGCTTCGCATCGCTTCACATGGAGGTGTAATTAGCTGTGCCCCCCCACGGACAGTTAATGGAAAACAAAAGCAGCGCAGCCACCACTGCTGCCACGGGGGCTCCCACTGAGTTTAGCAGGAGAGGACAAATGCTTTTATCTGCCTGCTGCTCATTTAAGGGCGCAACAAATATGAGCTGCTCAGTATTTGAAGATTAAATGCTCTCTGTATATCCAGTAGATCTCCTACATGTAATATGTGAAAGAGACTCTACATATGAAGTGATCTATTTTTATCCAAGCATCTGCTCGCTGCTTTGCTTTGTTAGAGGCCTAATCGCAGAGCTGGCAGTCTGGCAGAGCGGCGCAGGCGGGATTTGCAGAGTAGGCTACTTACGTAAGAAGACCTCCAGGGGCAGACATGGACCTCTCCGCCCGTCTGCCCTGACACTCAAAGGGATTACTGAAAGACCGCTTCCTCAGCATGGACTTCACAAGAATCTGAGGGACATCAGAGAGAGTAGCAGTGAATTCCCATTTACCTGAGCTCCTGTTTGCAATGCGTTTTTAATTTCTCCTCCATCTTTCTGAATAGTTGAACCGGATATGTATGCAGGAGGTTGTATTTTCTTAAATGGTTGTTACATTTTACATTTTTACAGCATGACACAACAGCATGACTGAGCCCAAGAAGCACAAGACTTCAGTTGTACCACCAGAAAAATAATTTCATTGAAATACTCAAATTAGCAGCCGGGTGCAGACGCTGTGACCGTTGCATGATTAATCAGAGGCCGGAGAAAGTGTGATGTGCACAGCTCACCACAGTGGAGAGGCTGGGGATGAGTTTGATGCTGTTCTGCACCTCCTCCTCAGTGACCTCCACCACCGTGCAGTGTTCCTCCTCCAGAGGGAGAGGATTTGTGCCATTGTCCGTCACCCACGGATGGACCTGCATCAGCATCGCACACAAAGCAAAACAAAAAGTAATAATTCATTATAAATGATTTTATTTGCGCAATCACAGGATGTAGATGTCATAGATTTTCATTCTAACCTTAATTTCTGGGATGCTGATTCTTGTTTCAGGGTTTTTATCCAGCATCCTTTCAATCAGCTCCTCCAGTTCTTTAGTTATTAACGGCCTGTTAAAAAACAGAAAAAGAAGGACATGGAAATAAATATATTTAGGCATGGCTGCACGTGAAATGAAGAGACAGGTGAAGAGTACAATATCAAATCATCTCAGACCTATTCTCACTATAGCACAGGTTTTTAAGAGCCTTAATTATCCATAAAAATGTCCAAAAAGCTGAATTAAATTACTAATCAAGAAGGTGTAAGCTGAAGCTGCAGCTTATCAGCTTATTGCTCTAAATGGCAACATTTTCATAACTAAAGTTAAAATACAAAAACTGAAAAAACCTCACAAATGAAAAAGAAATAAATGAACTGAAATCAAAGTAAAAAGTTTCTTGAACATTTCTTCCTCTCAAGAGAAACCTGGTCCTTGAATCTATAAGAAACGACAGTTTGAACTCGTAGATTTATGTATCTACAAATAGCAGGTGCACAAGTCTTAAAAGTTACAAACTGAGCTCCGTCTCCTGTCCTGCGGTTTGCTTACGTCTCTGGAAACTCCACGGGTTTGTTCTTTATCTTGTTGTGTAGAGAAACGATGTATTCATCATAAAAAGGGCACTAAAGCAAGAGAAAATAGAGTAAAATGATTCAAATGTTCAAATCAATCACTTACAGCCATGTCACTGCACATGCATCATGCTGCGAACATGCTCACCTGTCCAAAGACAAAGCAGTACAGCGTGACTCCCATCGCCCACACGTCTAATGCCTGATAGACAAACACAAATGATCAGGATGTGTCATCACTTTAAGGCTCTCAGTGGGCTTCATTTCTTGATAATATCTCACAATTAACACAGCCTGATACGCTGAGTCAAAGCACATGTACACTGTTTGTTAAAAAACATTTTAATTAAGAAATATTTTGATAAATAATTTATCTGAAATGGATGTAATTATGAAATACTGTTATTTATGGTTGACACTGTATTGTATATGTATGTATGAGGCACATATAAGCTGTTGCTTCTCCCTGCACCCTCTCTGCTTGCCTGCCTGAAACATGTAAATAACTGGTGACCAATGGGGGAAGAATCCTGGTTTCACCTTCCCGCTGAAGCTCTGCTCGTGTTCGGTCATCGTCTCCGGAGCCATGAAGGCCGGCGTCCCTGCTGTGTTTGACAGAAGGGCGTCTGTGCCCTCAAACTCTTTGCTCACACCGAAGTCCGCTATTTTGACGTGTCCATCGTCCCCCAGCAGCAGGTTGGACGGTTTAATGTCTCTGTGAATAATCTTTTGGTAGTGCACTGAACAGAAAAATACATATATATGGATTAAATGATAATCAGCTACAAAAGAATGCAATTAGCTGCTTGAACCAGGCGACTCCGAGCCCCTTCTGACTAACCAAGCTCTTTGCTCTAAATCTAATCTCCAGAAATTCATATTTCACCTATCCTGGTCTTCACACTTCCAAAGTATAAAGAACTTCAGCTTGAAACTGTAAAAACTCAGAAGCTTCCACCCATGCCAGCCTTAAGGCACACAAGTGAAGTGAATGCAACTCAGAAAATATACAATCATTTGAGAAAAATCTGTTATAAATGTGTGAACTTACAGTACTCTATTCCAAGCACAACATCTCTGAAGTAAAACCGAGCCTGGTCCTCTGTGAAAGGGTTGTCTGTGGGCACCTCAATCACCGGTCTGACCAACACGAGAGGAGCAGAAAGGCAGAAAAGTACATTAAATACTGACCAACTCCAAAGCATCTCCATTCAGAACTTGATGCACAACCACATACCCTTTTGTCATCAGTTCGAAGGCTTGGGGACAAGTGATCAGATTTTACAGATGTTTTGACTTCATATTAAAAACACAATGTTAATAAAAATGAAAATAATTATTCCCTACCCATGTGGAGCCCATCTTCATCAGGGTCATCAAGCACCTGCAAGACACAGTAACTGAGGTGTCCTGTATTCTTAAAGTTATTTATTTGTACATTTGCAAAAATATTTGCTGTACTTTTATGATTGTCTCTGCTCATTGATTATAACCAGTGAGCACAGAAAACAGTGACTGGCTCCTTTCTTGTTGCCACTGGAGAAATTTTCAGTTTTTTCTGGTGTGTCATGTTGGGCATCAGAAACACATGAACAGAAGGAAGCAGCACGGAGGCCAGTGACATTGTTACACTGGTTGGTTATTTTTAGGTTTCTTCAAAAGCATATTTTGGAATGTTTGAGTGGAAATGTAACTACATGCCTGCTGATTTGTGATTAGCGTGATTAGTACTGTCAAACCGTCCTGTACAGTTACAGATACTGTTTTGCTGAAGTTTGTACATTTATCAGTGAAAGAATAACAACATTGTTTCCATACAAGGAATAATAATCATAGCAACAACATAAGGACTTTCATATGTCAGCTATCCCTGGAATGAGATTGCTAAAAATATTTTAATAGACGTGAGGGACTGAACATGTTTGCCTCTGAAAAAAAAAATGACCACAACAAAGAGTGAGGGCCCAGGAGGGAAAAAGTCTGAGGTTTTAATTTCTTTCTAGTGTGGCTGGCACCACATAAAACACTAGGATGTGACCACAAGGTAATCAACACCACACGCAAGGATGAATGCTGGTAACAGTGTCTCACATAGGTTACGTCATCGGCTCGGCAAAGATTCATTGGAGAAGTCACGAGTCATGAGACGTTCACATCTCTGCACATTGGAGCTGGAAGTTACACCAGTCACTCCTGCAGAATGAATGTCAACTTCACACCAACGATGACCAAAGTTAGTAGGTTTTGTGACTAGCTGGGGGAGGGGGGGGGGAGACAGGACATGGGTTTTAGTGGGTACATTGTAAATGGGCTTCTGCCACCCACCAACATTGTCTAATTTTTCCTTTTGTCTTTAGTGTCAAAGAAAAATTCAATCAAGATGCTGCACTTTTCTACTGGAGAAAGTGTTTAATAAATGTTCATATCTCAGCTCAACTTTTATTCAAAGTTCTCACTGTTGGGTTTAGTTCTTCTTCTTCTTCTTGTATTTTAACTGCACAGTAATTATGTTCTCAGTTAAACTTGCAGTGAGTTTGCAGGACTGTGCTTTTGTACCAACCTCCACCAGTTTGACAACATTGTGATGGTCCAGTTTCTTGAGGATGGCGATCTCCTTGTACACAGTCTCCAGGGGAAACATGCCTTTAGGGAACGGATCTTGCTGTGACTTTGACCCGGAGGTAGGCAGGCGGCCTGGAAGTACACATACATATGCATCACCAGCAAGACCACAGTGAATAAAAAGCCAAAAGGAAAAGATATAAATGCTTTTTCACTCACGCAAAAATCCACACTGCCTCATCAGCTTCTTCTTTGAGACTACCTTCATTGCCTGAATGAATCAGACAAACCGAATCGTGGTAATAAAGACAAACTGACATGGAAACACTTCAGTGTGGTTTAATGATTTTAACTTACATAGTACTCTTCAGAATCTTCATCATAAGCCAGTTTCACTACTCCATATGAACCCTGCGGTGAAACAGTAACGGTTAACCAGCTTTAAAATCATATTTCATCTGAATTACCGGAGTACACGCTGTATCATATCTACTATATACCTTTCCAATCTCTTCCTTCAGTTTATACTGGTTCAGTTGGATACAGTCCTGTATAAATTAAAGGCAGAATTTCATTAGCTCATAAGTAAAATGTAAAATTATGTAGAAATCAGCCAGATTCCTCACATTAACATCAGTGATTGATACGCGTTTGGTCTCGATGGTTGGCTGTCGGGCCATGCGGCTCCCTCTCTCCTGCAGAGACATCTTCCTGTCCGAGAGGCGAACTCTGTTGGTGGTGGTGGTCCTCGGACCACCCGACCTGTAGCCATTGGGAGGGGTCAAACGGTTGGCGGCTACGCTCATGGCTGCCACCAAGTCAGCAAGCTCGATGTTGTTCTCCGATTCCAGCTCTGGCCTGCAGACAGTGTCGGCACTCATGGTGGTTGATTCTGACTCACTCGCAGCTCAACATCCCAGAGATATTTTGTTGAAGAGCCAGAGGATGCATCACTGGGCTGACAAGTGGAAGCAGAAACAGAGACGTGAGGACATTTCCAGAGATGGTGATAACTCCAAAAGCAGTGCTTTTTAGATGCTGCCTCTCATGTTATCAGTCTTTACACCGTACTGTACGAGCTGAAATGTTGCACAAAGGAGCCGCGTCTATACCCTGATGTATAACATCATAACCTTGACAAGGTTAATATTTGCAATCTCTCTGATTCATGCAAAAATGTTCTGCTGCATCTTAATACAATACCAGTATGTCAACATACAATATGTATAATAACAGACCACTCCTGGTTGTGACCACAGCAGGTGCCAGTGCACCTACAGCTGTGCTGCTGAAGTACAGTGTCGCTGTACGACCCTCGGGTGACCCTGTAACTGTAGCTATCACTCTGTTTCTTTGTATCTGTTAAGATAAAAGTGCAACGAAATAACACGGAAGTTTTATGAGACGATGCAAATCTTATTGCTGAAATGTTACGTTTAAGCCTCAGATCCAAAATAGACAAGATTAACTCAAATAATTACAGATTTAAAGTAGATCTGAAGTTGAATGTGCTGCAACAAGAAGACAAAATGATCACAGTCACAATTAAAACTTTTTTTTGTATGAACATCTGATCATGTAGTGCACCATAACACACTGAAGAGGTAAAATTTTGCCGTAATCGAGTTCAGCATATTGCACAGGTGTACCTAATAAAGTGCTCTTTGCCAAAACAGGAGGATGCCTTCCTTCAGATTTGGTTTCAGTTTTTAGAAGAATAATTTGTGGAATAAAGAAGAAGCTCATCGATGTTGCTGTTATTCTGTTGCATAGCAGTTGATGGCAAAATATAAATAATTTGATGTTAAAGCATCGTGTGAAGTGATGGTGAGGCTCGGGCTGCAGTGCCCGATGCAGAGGCAGTGGATGCAATTAAAAAAACAAATGCAAAAATTCAGGATCCAAAGTTGTAAAACCAAACTGTACAGAACTCAAACAGATAAACAGCGGCAGCCTTAAAGGACATGTTGACAAAGAACAGAGGAAAAGACATGACTAATTATACACAGGGGATTGATTACACAACAAGACAATTAAGACAGAAAGGGCAAACACAAAGGAGGACACGCAGACAGGAGAAGACAAGCTGGAGGAGCAAGGTGATGAATTCTGGTACAGATGGCACACGAGGAGGAGAAACTACCGCCGTAAGAATAGACAGAGGGAGGAAAAGATAGGGAAACACTGGGACATTAGAAACACAAGAAGGAATAAAATAAAGTATCCAAACAAAAAAACTGAACTCAGCAGAATCAGCAACCATGACATAAAGTGTCACAATAAGTTGTGGTATTTGTCCACAACTTTGTCTTAAAGACACTCAGCAGCCACACAGGTGTTCTCCTGCTGCACAGCGAGAACTTTAACATGAACATTAACTCTCCCACGAGTCTTTGGCGTTTGGGGGTATTTAAACAAAGACTTCTGCACAAGCGTGTGATAAGAACTGATGTGAACAGAAATGAAGGCACAGAAAAAGAGAAACCCCTCCTTCTAACAGCCACAGAGTGCCGATAACCCTTAACTGTTTATGAGCAGGACTCCCGCTGCCCATAACACAGTACTGAGAACTGACAAGCTTTTTAATGCCACAGAGCAGAAAACTTTAACAAGCCTGAACATCAGTAATATTTAGAAGAAATACAATTTGCACTAAACAAATGCAAAAAAAGAGAAAATAACCCCATAATGCTCATTAGAACCCTCCTCTACATACCACACACAACAAAACGCAGATAAAATCTAAAAAGTAAAATAAAATACAGGATGAATTGTTTCCTCACCCAGTGGAG
This sequence comes from Apistogramma diplotaenia, assembly GCA_015052665.1. Taxonomy (NCBI): domain Eukaryota; kingdom Metazoa; phylum Chordata; class Actinopteri; order Cichliformes; family Cichlidae; genus Apistogramma; species Apistogramma diplotaenia. Next base: position 29,387 of record VOQJ01042783.1, read on the forward strand.
ATGTCCTGTGTTCAGCGCTGTGGTGGTAAATCTGCATGTTGTCAGGACATGAAGCTCATCTCAGCCTCAGCGCAGGACTTTCACTGACGGGCGACAGCGCTGGACTTAAGGATTAACTGAGGCTACATATAGCCTCAGTTATTCTGAGGGCAGCAGTGGTCATGTTGACAGGCTGATCAAGACAGGACGAGGCTGACAAACAAAACTCAGAATAATCCCACAGTCATAGTGACAGCAGGCCAACAACACACACTCATACAATATACAACACAGTGATGTTTTCTTTTTGTCCTTTAGTGTGATAAATACAGTATATTAATATAGAAATTAGGCAGTAATAGTAGGCTAATTACTAAGGTCCATATTCATCATAAAAATTAAAACACACTCTTTTAAAAATGCTTTTAAACTCATCTTGGAATTAGTCTTTGTGACTTATTAACAATAATAAATAACCACTAACATTATCCACAAGAGCTTTTCCCCACTGCTAGAATTATCAATACCTGAAGAAGCTCAAAAGTTGTACATTTTTGTGCCTTCAAACACAATTTTAAGACACCCCAAAAGGAAACAATGTCGACCTTTTTTTTGTTAAAAGGTGAAGCTTAAGAAAACAGTTACATTAAAACATAAATATAGACCAGCAACTTCAAATAGTTTTTTAAAAAAAGTTGCAAAAACATATTTTCCTCAGGAAAACTTTGAAAAGACATGTTTACTACACAATCACAAGCTATCTAGTCTTATAATCTCCGACTGTCCTTGAATGCAGCATTGTCAGCTCCGACAGGACGCTTCAGGAACCATGAGGTGTCAGAGACGGAGAGCATCCAGAGCAGGGAGGGTCATCATGTCTCCGCCGGTGCAGCTTCATTTCAGCGCCTGGAGAACCAGAGAGCTGCGAGAGCTTCTGGAAGACGAGGACCAAATAAATGACATGGTCAGGAGCAGCGAGAAGGTGAGCGACAAACATGCTGTTAAAAAATACAAAATACAAATAATCCGCAGTGGAATGAGGAATGCAAGTAAATAACGGATTAACCCAGTGAAGATCTCAGGTGTGCTGCTGTTTACTTTTGCACCGAAACAGCAGGTGATGGGGAAAATAGTATATTATACTATATTAAAGCACAATGTTAATCTTACATGTCTGGAGATTATTTTATGTTTTCCTCAGCAAACAAACTTTGTTTTCACTGTGCCTCAAACATCTTTTTTTGGTTTGTTTTCAGTTTCAGAGGCTGCAGCACGCTGCAGAAAAGGTGCTCATTTCAAATCAAAAGCTGGCAAAAGTCAGTCTTAGCCAGAAACCCAAATTCAGAGATGCAAAGCTGCTGCTTGCAATCAAGTACAAGGAGCTGGAGAAACTTCGAAGCATCATTCGGGCCAAACAAGAACAGCTTGGTGAGTGAAATTAATTCTGCACTGCTTTGCAAATGTGTTAGGACATCATGCTGAAGCACTTTTATTTCTCACTATAGCCGAAAAATACAGCGTTCATTATGTTCACTGGTGCCTCGTGAACAAGATCAATCGCTCAGAGGTGGAGTTTGAGGTGAGGATGCGCTTTTTATTTTAAATCTGTCACTGTGTTGATCAGCGATGTAATTTCTTCAATGAAGGGTGTCACAGTATATGCAGGAACAAAGTTGTGCTTCTTGTGTGTGTTTTCTCTCTCACAGCTGCTGTTTCAGAGGTTTGCAGAAGGAAAAATGGCAATGCACGATTTCTTGGAGTCCTTTCTCAGCTCCCAGAAACTCCACCACATCAGGCTGGTCCTGGTGAAGAAACTGCAGGAGGTTGTCACACACAGAGAGGAAACAGCGCAAAGGCTCAGTGAGGTTCAGCCTGAGGCTCGGTATTTTTCTCTGGGCCTTCCTGAGCAGCTCAGCCTGAGCACAGCTGTTGTCTTACCTCCGTTCCTGCTGCCACTTGGTGCCCACATAAACACTGCCGCGCGTCTCCAGCCTTCACTGCTTTGCTCCGATGAGGATGAGCTCCTTCGAATAGGTGTGCAGGGACAAGGTCAGAAACGGCCAGCGAGACCCGTCCGTCTTCAGCCACTGAACATGCAGCAGAGGCATCAACAAGCACCGCAGTGAAGTCCATGAAGCTTCCAATTCAGTGGGTTTATTGTGGGTTAATTTTCAGGGTGTTCAGCTTGGACTGGTGACAGGCCAGTCAGCCTCACGTTAAGACCCTCCCACAGTCCAGAGACATGCATTCAGTGGGGTCGGGTTAACTGGTGATTCTAAATTGCCTGTAGGTGCGCATTCTGTGTTATTCCTGCGACAGGCAAAGGAGGCATGGAATAGCGAACTCATATTCCTGGTGGCTGTGTGCATCTGAAGTCATTAGGAAACCATACAAATCATTCGCATTTTGATTTGACAGATTTCCACATGATAATTCAGCGGATCAGTGTGGAAACTTGTTTCCTCCAATGAAAAAAAAGCATTGTTTCATCCATAAGTCAATTTAACAGAACACATAAAGACAGTTCTGTTCATCTTAGAGCGGTGCGCATTATTTTCACTTTGGCATTCCAGTGAACAAAGCTTCTGAGCTTTCAGGCTGCTTTAGTAAGAAGAGGGTTGATGTTTACGTGTAATTGACTCTGACACTGCAGCTAAAGAAACAGATGTGAGCGTGTTTTAATTCAGAGTGTCTACAGACATAAGCAAACTGAACGAATGCAGAGCAAAGCAGCCGTTTTTTATTTACAGGTAACAAACACAGAGTTTTCAACCTAAACCGAGTTACTGCAAACACTGTCAGTAATTATAAGCGGGTTGGAACACATTCGTTGTTCCTCTGCAGTAAACTTGAACTGCTCACTGACACTCGATACCGTTTGCGTGCAGAGACTCCTGCCAAGGTCAGAGAAGCACAAACGGCTCCTCCTTCGTGATGATGTCCATCCTCGCGGTCTTTAATAAAAGGCCAGTGAGTCCATGTGGTGCTTTGGCTCCACACGGACTCGCCTGAGCACACACGAGGGTTAGCCAGGGTGCCATGTGGCCCACCACACCTTGCCCTACCAATTCAGCCATGGAGATGAATTGGTAGGGCAAGGTGTGGTGGGCCACATGGCACCCTGG
>VOQJ01042788.1:0-10322 GCA_015052665.1 Apistogramma diplotaenia
TTTAATAAAAAAAATAACACTTTTTTTTTTCAAAAAATTTTTTGTAAAAAAAAAAAAAAAAAAATTGTATTACCACTCAGCTAGTAGTCAGTGAATATTTTTTGAAAAAAATGAAAAACTGCAGTACAGGCAACCATTGCGATGTGCTAGCAACCAAAGCAATCACCAGGAGGTTTTCGGTGAAGCACCTTCTTTCCAACCAATTTCACCTGGTGAGAAACCGCAGCCTCCCAGAACGACTGTCAACCAGGTGGGAAGTACACATTCTTCCCCTAGCAACTGGTGGTTGTATCACATCAAGTGGACAATCAATGTGCAGATACGTGAGTCACGTGAGAAGCCTCAATACTCAGCAGCCTAAGTAGAGCGAGTAGAGACGTTTAAGGACTTTTTATTTTAGCCTTTGTTTGACCCGAAGTAAATTAGTTTTTGTTTTTGTCCTCTTTTTTTATGTCAGTGTGATCAAATAAATATCACACTCACTGATAAATCTGTTATTTGATTCTGGTTTTGTGACCAGAGTAGGAACTCCGTTTATGCCCTCATACAATGACACAAACAAGTTGTTTTCAAATCTGCTTCATGGAGAGATGAAGAATAAACATGTTTGGCAAGTGATCTTAACTACAATGTCTTATCTTGTCCAATCTTCTTCATCCACAGACATTTAGTTATTCAGTGTCAACACTTTTGACACCCTGTAGTGCAGCCTAGAGAAAAGAGTAAAAACATTTATTAGTCAGGTCTAATTCACTGCAAAAATGCCCAGACTTTTAAATCCTTTGTTAAAGATGAATGTCAGTTTAAAGTTGAGTCTGTAAAATCTGAAAATAGAATATGACAGCTGAGGTTTTGTAATCCAGGGAGGTTCTAGCATTTCAATTCCCTTAAGCACAGTTTGTTTTATTTTATTCCTCTGCTTTGCAGACTCTGTATCTCCTGTTGCATTGATTTGAATAGCAGTGATCTAACTCAGCAGCCCTCGTCTGTGTCTGCCATTTAAGTATTATCACTGATTTACTTCAAAATTGTTAAAGCTAAATGAAAAGCTGATCAAATGGGATGACGGTTGAAGGTGGATTTCACAAAGACAGGTTCAAGAGAACATTGAGGAGCAAGCTTACAGAAATGCATATTTATATGTTCTGCACTTGTTGTAGTTTCTAATAGTTATGGGCACGTCTTTTGCCATCGGGGTTATATTTCAACTTGGTTTAAAATCGGTTTGATAATCTGTGCTGACCTTGGCTTTGTCGGTGTGTTGACCTCCAAATGGCAGTTCAGGGACAGAAAGCTGAGCTCTCAAGCCAGACTAATTAGAGGTTAAATGACTTCGGTGAAATTACTGTTACATTAAAACATTAATTTATTCAGCAAAGTCTTTCAGGTTGCCTTGAGACTGGATTTGCACTTAATGTGAGAGATGCTTGTCCTGAACTGAAAATTGCTAGCTAAGTTGACGGATTTAGTTATAAATGCTAGAAACCAAACAGGCAGAAACCAAATTATAATGAATTGAACAAACAAAAAACATATAAACAAGACTGATGTTTGCAGCAAATCCAGTACTGTATGTCAGCTTCCATTAGTGAGCCAGTTAGGGTTCTTTAGTTGCCTCACTAATGGAAACAGGTATCCTTTTTCAGGAAATACAGCAGGCTACTGTAGGTAATGTGACATGAAATGTCACTTTTGCATCCCGAAAGAGTCTTGAAATTTCATGTCTGCCCCTGTTGCTAAAATGTATGTGACCTACCTACAGTACTGTGCCTGAATACCACTCGAAGACATGGAAGGAGTTATTTCTACAACATTGTATTGTTTAGATTTTGATGTGAAATCCCAATCATTTGCATCTGCCCAAAATTATTTGGTTTCATGAGATATAATTAACCTCTGTTGTTTTTAGCTTGTCCAGGAGCATCACACAAAAATGGATGTTTTTGCAGTTATACACAGCATGTGCATATCCCGCTCTATGTCCACATCTCTCTGTTTGGCAGTGGCAAATAGAGACATGTTGAAAAACAGCTGCTTAGCTCATTACTGCTCTCTACACTCTAATTCACTTCCATCATCGCTTTTTATTATATGTGTTGGAATAAAGCAGAAACCCGGGTCCCTTAGAAGCACCACGGTTAACTCGCCTGGACCCTGCCTACCCCCATCTTAAAGCAAGAAGCTGTGACCTCAGGCGAGCCTCTAGCTGCAGGGTGAGGAAGCGAGAGAAAGCTGTGGTTAGGGAGTCAAAGAGCCAGCTTCAAACACACACTGTACTCTTTACAGTCTAGCGCTAGATGTGGTTTTCCCCAACAAGCCAGAATAATCTGCTTTATCAGCTACTGTAATGAACGATAAGGGCTCAGGATCCCTCTAAACACTATAACACCCATGAACTTGGCATTTTATTTACCACTTTTTTGTCTTAAATTGCATTCTTGGAGAACAGTGAAAGCCTCTTCAGTTTGTCCACTGTAAAAAAAGAGCCCAAAAACAGCAGTTGGTGTTGACTCAACACATTTTTAACGTGTTCCCAACTTTTGACTTTTCCACAATGATGTAATCATGATCATGTGACCAGGCCTGCAGTAAGATTGTTTCCTTTATTTTGTTTCACTAAAGAAAAATCAAAGGATGAAAAAAATAGCTGTGGAACAACAATCAAGATATTGACTGTGGTTTTGGAGAAGTGTTACACACCTAATATCCAGTGTTCAAGTATAGTTTCAGGGGTCCAGTGAAACATCCATGTTGTACAAATTAATATTGCCACTAATTTGTTTTTCAAAGGCAAAGATGACATGCATATACAGTGGGGAACATAGGTTTTTGATAGTATTTGATGCTGCTGATTTTGCAAGTTCTCCTACCTACAAAGAATGGGGAGGTCAGTAATTTTAATTGTAGCTACACTTTTACTGTGAGAGAGCCAGAATTTAAAAAAAGCAGAAAACAACACTGTATGAGTTTCAGATAATTAAACTGCATCCTATTGCATGGAATAAGTATTTGAGCACCTACCAACCAGCAAGAATTCTGACTCTCACAGAAGACGAAGAAGCCCTCCTACTCTGCACCAGTTACCTTTGTTAATTGCACCTCTTTGAACCTGTTACCTGCATAAAAGTCACCTGTTCACACGCTCACTCAGTCAGTCACACTCCAACCTCTCCACCATGGCTGTCTAAGGACACCAGGGACAAAATTGTGGTCCTGCACAAGGTCGTGATGGGCTACAGGGCAATATAGGCAAGCTTGGTGAGGAGGAAACAACTGTTGGTGCAATTATTAGAAAAAGAAGAAACACAAGATGGCTGTTAATCTTCCTCAGTCTGGGGCTCTGTGCAAGATCTCACCTTGTGAGATAAGGATGACCCTGCGAAAGATCAGGAATCAGCCCAGAATTACACAGGGGAACCTGGTCAACGAGCTGAGGGGAGCTGGGACCGCAGTCTCAAAGATTACTATTAGTAACACTATGGATTAAGATCTTGCAGCGCACACGTAGAGGCCCATTTGAAGTTCACCAGTGACCATCTGGATGATCTAAAGAAGGCATGGGAGAAGGTCATGTGGTCAGATGAGACCAAAATAGAGCTTTTTGGTATCAACTCCACTGGCTATGTTTGGAGGAAGAAGAACGATGAATACAACCCCAATAACACCATCCCAACTGTGAAGCATGGGGGAGGGAACATCATACTTAGGGGGTACTTTTCTGCAAAGACAAAGGGAGGTTGGATCGTAAGATTTTGGCCAACAACCTCCTTCCCTCTGTAAGAGCACTGAAGATGGGTCATGGCTGGGTCTTCCACCATGACAATAACCCAAAACACACAGCCAGGGCAACTAAGGAGGGGCTCTGTAAGAAGCATTTCAAGATCCGGGAGTGGCCTGGCCATCCTCCTGACTTGAACCCAACAGAAAATCTGTGGCGGGAGCTGAAACTCAATGACAGCCCAGAAACCTGAAATATCTGGAAATTATCTGTATGGAGGAGTGGGCCAAAATCCCTGCTGCAGTGTGGGCAAACCTGGTCAAGTACAACAGGAAACATCTGTAATTGCAAAGAAAGATTTCTGTATCAAATATTAGGTTCTCTTTTTCTGTTGTGTCAAATACTTCTTTCAAAGAGATGCACATGCACGATGCCCTTATTTATAATTATTTTCTTATGTAACAGTCTCCAGTGTAACACAGAAATCCATGTTCCAACAGATTTATCAGCAAATATGAAAAAACAAATACATTAATATTCTAAATAGTAATATTCTTAATGCCTCAGATAGTATCAGTTATACTGTAGCAGTTCTTTTTTTATGTTGCTTACACTTTTCTCTTTTAACTCATGTACAGCTGGATGTATACATTTCACTGTGTTATCCCTGTATGCGACAAATAAATAAACTTAGACTTTAAATTATTTAAATATCACAAATAAGAGCTGAGTGTGTTTAGACTTGTAATATATAAACCTGTGCTTGGATGGTGGTGGAATGAGCTTGGAGCAAAGAGTAGAGGACACCACAGAGAGTCATACATCATGGCGATAATTGTGCTTCCCATTGGCACCCGCAGAGGGATGAGGGGTAGTGAGTGAGGTTGGAATGGTGGGGGCTTACTGTCTGATAATTGATATCCCAATTATCTTGTCCGTATACATAAATAAGTAAAGTGCTAATGAGGGGGCCGTACCCTGTAAGGTTGCCTGAAGAGGTACCATAGATAATCTTATCAGCAATATGTCTAGCTGTAACAACAGAGGTCGACCAAACCTAGGCCTGCACTGACACTAGACTAACACTACACTACAGTAACGTAGACTGATAAAGAGAAATGAAGCAGTACATGTTTCAAGTCTCCATTGGATTAGATCGCTGAGACTTTTGTTGGTGTTTATCAAAACTGTTCTGTTGCCTCTCCGCTGTTGCTGCTGGCGATGATGTGTGTTGTTGGGAAAAGGTGTTTGCAAAGCATCAGTCATCATGTTTCGATCACTATGTCTGTCTTCTTTCCTCCCCTCCATTTTATAATTTTACTTTGTCTTGTGAGCACAGGTTTGATTTCTATAAATATACATTCCATGTACTTTAAATTCTGATGTATTGCTATTCGATTCAGTGTAAATTCCACAAAATGCCCACAATGTCTCTAACAATCAGAATGAAAAAACTACATTTTCAGAATTCAATTCAATTCAATTTTATTTATACAGCGTCAAATCACAACAAATAGTTGCCTTATTGTAAGGTAAAGACCCTACAATAATTACAGAGAAAACCCAACAATCAAAACGACCCCGTATGAGCAAGCACTTGGCGACAGTGGAAAGGAAAAACTCCCTTTTAACAGGAAGATCTGGCTGATCCAAGGCCAAAATAACAAGTAACAAACCTATTTAGGGAAACATGACAAAGATAACCAAATTGTGATCAACAAATCAAATTACAAAACCATACCTCCATAAACCAGAGAAAGCAAGGTCAAAATAAACGTCAACCCTTATAAATTCTTTAAAAAATGGTGCTTAACGCTTGGCAAAAGCATGCAAAGGATTCAAAGGTGGCTGATCGATATGCCTTTTTCTTTTTTGGGTCCCTGAACATATGCAGTCAGACATTGTCATTGTAACTGACATCTACCTGATACAAATCTGTACACATTATTTGAAACATATTGAAATATACTGTATCCAATTACAAAAGACTGACGGTAAATGCAGTTGCTACCTGTTGTGTCGAAGAGTGATATATAAGAACTAGTTCATGCCGGCATGCAGTAATTTACAATATCTTAATTAAGCGTTCAGCTAATACTGATGAAACTGTAGCCAAATTGTAATGGGTTGTGTGCAGATATTTCAATGTGGAACTTCAGATGGTGAGGAAATTGCATTTGGTGTCTGAGGCTCCTTGTCATCTTCCAAAAATCAAATATCTTAGAATACATAGAGCATAGCTACTATACACTGCACTTTGGTGCCTTTCAGTGGATTTTAAAATAAAATTCATACTAGAGATTTTTTTTTGATAATTCAGTGAGGACTACGATATTGCCAATTAACTATAAGGTAGAGTATATACTATATATTCCAAACATACCACAATCTGGTTATGCAACAAAATTTGACTGCGGGTAGACGTTTTTTTGGGGTCTGTTTACGATGGTGCACAGTGCAGACAGACAGAAAAGTCAGGAGAGCGATATAGGGGAAGACATGCAGGACAGACCCACGGGTCAGATGTGAGCCTGGGCTGCCCGCTCCACAGGCATGTAACACGTGGTTGCCTGGTCAGCCGCTGAGCTACGCTGGTGCCCCTACAGGTACAAATGTGAAATGTCACTTTACTCGTACTAACCAAATTAGACATTCCAATGTGACAGTTTTAGACATTTAAAAAAAAATGTATTTCTTTTTTTCCCCATGCAATAAACGGTATATGAACAGCATATTAATCTCGTCATCTTGCTTTCTTATCTACCACACCTGCCTATGTTTAACATATCTTATTTTGTTCAGTCTCTGCTAGTCATCCATGTATTTTTTTTTCAAACCCTCAACTGTGTAAAACCATTTTTCTGGCTGAGCAAGCCCAAGTTCAAAGGACACCTGCTCTGGGCCCAGGCTGATAGATTCCCAGCTTCCTTGAATGGACAGCAAAGCAGAATTTCACTATTTAGGCACGGCTTCCTAATACAGCTCACTTCCTTTTACTTTGAAGGATATTGCTTATATCAGCCTCTCCTGCCATGCTCTCTTCTTACATTTTTTTTTCCTTTTTGAGGAGAGGATAACCACATATCAATCTACAGTCCAATAACTGATTCTGATCCAGCCTTTAATTTGCCTTTGCTGATTAAAAAGAAAAAAAAAAGAAAAAAAATACTAACAATTGCTCCAGATGAGAGATTTCCTTAAATCCCTAATCCCCTAATTCCTCCCATTTTGTGCACCGTATGAATTGCCTTATGCAGATCGCCTCTCCTCGCAGAAGCAAAAAGCAAGCGTTACTGGATTAAAGTGTAAGGTTAGGTTGCTTGACTCAAAGGAATCGGTGACGGTTGCACACACTCAGCTCGTGTTTGTTTTGACTTACGTGATGCAGTGGGGTGGTAGGTGTGTACGGGACGGGTGCAACGAGGCAAATGGCTCTCGGGGAGGATGCCACTCTGATGTTTCCGACCCACTTTCTTGCTTTGCCCTTTTCCTGGTGATCCTCTACTGGTTTGAAGGTCCCTGCCAGAGTGATTGTCCATCGCATGCAATTAAAGCTTGCTCTCTACCCTTGCTGTCACTCCATAAGTACAAAATTGAGCGGGAAGCTGGGCTCACACACCCTTGTCACCTGTCACTTGCTATCCATCGCCATTATCACAGAACTGTAGGATCCAAACAAAATAAAACAACAGATGTCTCTTTAAAGGTAACCTTTGTACAGCGTTTACAGATAAAACAGCCACTTCATTAGCTTGTAAATTATTTTTATATAGTTAAAACTGAACATCATTCTCTGTGCAGTACATTCTTGGAACACACTGCTGGGAGAAGTACATTAGACAGCTTTTCTAATACGACAACAAGGCAAATCAATAACTCGTTTTACCGTGTTGATTATCCAGTATTGTTATCCTAATGTACTCGCGTCTATTGCTTTAAATTTCATAAGCATAGATTTTTGAGTACTTGGGGCAAAGCTTTATGCAATTAGACTTGACTTTCTCTGTTTCCAGCTTTAAGGTCTCCGGTCTTTGTGTACGCTGTTAATTAGCAGCTTCCTAGAGGCTGCAGTCTTTAGAAAAGAAAGCATTAGCATCCACACAGTCAGACGTGGTCCACCTCTTCATCTCAGCGTTTTATGAACTGCAAGACGCTTTCCTTCAATTTTGAAATAAAGTCATTTGATTACTTTTCCTTTCAGTGGTAGGAATGAGTGGGTATGCTGCATGTAGACCCATTAGGGTTCTACTTCTCTACAAGACTTTCGCTGATGATGCAATCATCACAGTAATTCACGATTTCAAATTGTCTTTCTAAATATAAGTCAGGCATCTTGGGATTTGTTTGGTGCTTTGGCAGTTCAAACTCAAATGTTGTTTATCACACCTTTTGGTCATATCCAATTTCACACTTGATATTTTTGGCTTCATAGCATTTTCAGTATTACCCCATCTCACCCTGTCAGATTCCCTACCAGAAAAGATAAAATGACCTCGGATGTTACACTGTGTCACACTTACCTACACATCACCAACATTATAGCTCCATTAATGTTTAATTAATCCATTTATTGGCATTCATTTCTTAAAGGACTTATAACTGAGTGCTCCATCATGTTATTGCAGTGAAGCACGTTGTTGCATTGTCAGGCTGTGCTTTTTGAAATCCACTGCAGTGAAAATCTTGAGGAACCAAACCTAAGCTTGATTTATTGTACCCATGCGTCCAAGCGTCCAGAGAGAAACTAAAAATAGCTGATAAAGCTGAATACTCATATTCTCAGTCAGCCACCTTGCTTTGTAACCTCAGGCTGCTGGTGAAAATAATTTTGGACCATGTTGTCTCTGATAAGAGATCCTTGCAACTACATGTATCAGATGACCCCCCGTGGCACTGTCCTGGACATCCTGTTTGTGCACTCAGTCAGAAACAAGGTAAGGCAGAGAGGGCTTTGTGAAAATAGGCTAAAAAAGCTGTGAAAGCAGCTGGACGAGTGCTTAAACCAAAGCAAGACTCACGGCGTTCCTCATCACTCCCCACCCTCCCACACCACTCTTGGAAGTCCGGTTCAATCAAGCACCTGCCAGTTGGGCTTCAAATAAGCCCTTTAATCCTCTTTCTTAACAAGTCAAAGATCCTTATTAGAATATGACAGCATTGATGTAAGTGCGACAGAAGCTTCTGATACTATCCTATAGCTCCAGCTGAGCATGCGAGCATTAATAAATACCCTGTGCGGCACCACGCACGTAAAGTAGAGGCCTTGATCACAACATGCGGGACTTAAATTGGCGTAAATGAGCTAAGATCCCATCACGTCTGATTTCTGCGCAGACAGGGTGGCATTCATGATTATGCTATAGATCTCTTGTGATCTGGACCAGTTCTGTGACATATTTATTTATTAATTTAGCTTTCCAAACAGACGGGCCCGCCTACGGAGTTAATACAGCTCCGGCAACACCAAATTACTCGGAAATGAGGTCTGATTGCTGATGCGCCTGCTGCTGTAATGCCGTCACTCAGGTTCCAAGCTGCTGTTACCTGTGGCTCATCAGCGCTGAAACGCACTTCACAACAAAGAGAATAAAACTTGACTCGATTCATTTGATTTTAAACTGCTTTCACTTTGAAACGAGGAGCGTTTTAATACAATGAAATCTTTCTGTTTTTAGAAGAGCGCGTGAATTATGAATCTGGAGATTTTTGCACAAAATTGAACATTTTTTGTCTTTGTAGAAACCTGGTGAATGTGTTTTATTTACTCCACAGCAACAGGGCAGCGCTTAGCTGTCATAACAATGGAAACACAAAGATGTACACACACTAGAGCTGGCAGCACAAGCATTGTCATAGTTGAAGGCTCGTTAATTATAAAAAATATAATGGGATATAAGAGTTAAGGTAGAATTAAGACCATAAGTACATAATAATGACTTCCTGCAGTGATCAGAACTACATGTTGTGTACTTTGGCTTTTTGTTGGGCAGAATGATGCTGCACGACAATGTGCTAGCGACAGAATCGTCTTAACACCTTAAGAATGGGCTTATGTCTCTGATGAATTGCCCGAGGTGATATTTGTCAGGGAAAATGGAACAGCTTGAAGCCCACATTGTGGGTGCTGTGGGGTAGCACATTTTCCTGCCAGCCTGCGTGTCTGTGGGGATGCAAAAGGAAGTGCAATCAAAGGATGTATGTGGAAAGTGTGGGTCTCGGTTTGTGTTCAGGCAGGCTGACAGCGTGGAAATAATCACAAAATAAAAGTAACAACAAAGAAAGTGCATCCACCTGATGTAACTGATTCTTCATCTTGTATCATTAGAGTTTGGATCACGGTGACGACTTCCAGTGTCATCAGCGACAATACATAATGTGATAATATGATGCAAGAAAACAGGCTTCGTTTTTTTTTTTGTTTTTTTTACAGGGTTTCACATTATTCTCATAATTATTTGGCCTTTCCATTTTGAAGCAGTCGTCACGACAGAGTGCCACATTTCTTCACAGCCATCTTTTTTTTTTTTTCTCAGCAAAAAGGACTTAATCACACATTTCCATAAACACAAAAACACATTGACACAACAGCTCACAAGCCAAACAG
>VOQJ01042791.1:6301-16947 GCA_015052665.1 Apistogramma diplotaenia
TCTGTGAAAAAAGTGCTCTTTTTTTTTTTTTCTAACCACTCACACACACACACACACACACACACACACACACACACACACACACACACACACACGCACACACACACACACACACACACTTCAGCCACTTCACATGTACTTAATGACATTAATTTGTCATTTGTCGCTGCTCTGCTGGGAACCACCGGGACCTAACATCGACGAGTGTGTTACACTGACACACACCACTTAAACACTGCTACAGAACAAGCATCACCTCCATGACGATGGCAAATCCTTCAATGTGGTGGCATTACACCGCAGGACAATGCATTGCCCTGCCACAGCACAAAAGACTGCGGCAAAATCGCTAGAGGAAAGAGCCCAAGAGCATGTCCTCCAAACTCCTCAGATCCCAGCCTGATTGAGTGTCCCTAAGATTTGTCATAACAAGCTTGATTCATGCCCATACCAGCTGTGACGGGGCGAGAGGCCGGGTACATATTCTTGCTTTTCTCTGGGGGGGTCAGGACTGTTTGGGCAGCATGAGTGACACATTAGACAGCTGATTTTAATGTTGTTGTTGATCAGTGTAAGGCTGCATGGTTATGATACTGTACCAGTTCGGAGGTTGCTGTCTGACTGTGCAGTCTGAAGGGAAGGCCTCCGTCCCACATTCTCCAAGTTCGCTGGGTGACTTCCACTTCTGCCACACATTAAACAATGTTCAATAACATGCTTATTTCTAACAGATTGATTACATTTTGATTTATATTTCAGTGCTATGCACAGGAACCTGGACTACACTTCACTTCCTTCGCTACCTTAGCAGCGGATTGGGGACTTCCAGCATGTCAGCATGTGTGGAGCTGAGGCTGCGTCTTTTGTTATAGTCAGTCTGTTTATCACCCCCTGCAACTTTATTACAGCTGCTTTTGGACTTTGCATGTCGCTCAGTGATGACACGGAGAGGAAGGGTCCGTGTGATTGGGTGAAAGATGACAGCGCCTGAAGCCTGTGAGATGGGCCGACGCCCTCCCACATGGAAACGAATGAGAGCAGGAACATTGTCAAAGCGATCCTCCTCGAACTGGAACAGCTCCCGAGAGAAGCCCTGACACACAGACAGACATGCACAGAATGTGTGAGGCTAAAAGACCATAAAGAAACAGCCCACGTGCAAAAAAAAAAATTTCGAATAAAATAAATCTACACCCAAGAGGCGAGAAAAATGGCTAGTGCCACTTACCCAGAATCACTACTGTAACTTGCTTATAAAGCAATATTAACTTCATAGAAGTTCTCAAACTGCTTTTGCAGCACAAATTGCTTTAAAAAAAATTCCACACAATCAATGCTAAATATTGCTGCTCAAGCTATAAGAGGCCAATGGGCCAAGCATCCTGGATGTCCTGTGTGTATACTTGAGGCATGCTGACCATAAACAAAGCACAAACACACAGACGCACCTTTTTCGGTCGAAGGACCACTCGTATGATTTTAAAGTGCATGGGGCTGTTCCTCCAAAAGCAAGTCAAAACATAGTCGCCGGGGGAGGAGCTTGATTCTCGGACCAGGAAGTCCCCGTCCCTCTCAAGCAGAGTCTCTGCAGCCTTGAGACGAGTCAGCAGGTTAACTTAGAGATAGGCAGACAGTCCATTTGTGTTGATATACTGTATATACGAGCAGTTAAAGCACATTTTTTGAAGTACAGTCATTTGCTTTCTTGTTGAAAGGGAAGATCAATACCACTTATGTCTGTGTGCTAAATACACTAAGTTGCCTGTTAACTAAAGCAAAGCTTTTTAGAGGCGTCAAGTGAGATGTATGATTACTGTGAAGGATGTTATGGTGAACTATGCTGTGAAACATCACTGTATTATAGACAGGTGTTTTTTGTCTACCTTCATTTATTGATTCACCTTTACTTAACTAGGAGGTGAAATTCTTGAGATTAAGCATCTTTTTTGAGAAACTTAATATAACAATATTAAACACCTCAAAGTGCATCCTCCAAAATTATATTGCATTTTATGAAATCCAGTAACTGTCTACTGGGTGTAACGTCATATTTACTTTGTACAGACACAAGAGTACTGATGTTCCCATCTAACTTTTTGTAGGATGGCAAATAAGCCCATTTTCCATAGAGCGGTCAATGTAATGCTTTTATTTGCCTAAATACAGGAAGAACAGCACCTCTCTGCTCAGTAGTCCATGGTACCACGCGTGGCTCCTTAGGTCTTCAGTGCTAAGCTTCAGCTCCTCTTCCAGCTCCTTCTTCAGTGAGTCCATCTCTTTTCGACCACCAAACAACTGCAGCACATACGACAGTAGCCCCGCAGAGGCTGGAGTTACACTGCGTTTTTTTGTTTGCTTACATTCTGTATGAGCGAGGATTTGAAGGGAAATTTTGAAAGAGCGGTTATTGTGAGGCCCTTTTTAAACTCTTACCTTCAGCTGGCCGAGGTATGCACTGACACTCCTCCTCTTGCTGAAAAACAAGAAGGGATTTAGAGTTACTCCTCTAAACCCCTGAGAGCCACAGATGATGGCACCATGTTTTTCCTCTGAACAAAAACAGTACAAGGATGGAAGGTCCAAGGTCTGGGTGTGCGATTAACACCAGAGAAGCTGAACGACTTTTAATAGCCCGCCTCGTTTTCTTCCTTCCTTCCTCCCCAAGCGTCCACCTTCCTGCCCCGTACACACAAGGCTCGCAGATGAACAGCTCAGATACTGATGATGTTAACTATTCAATAAAAACTGCACCCGTGCCTGCTGCTCTCTGTGTGACTGAAACCAGTCATCTGTTCATCTGTTTGTTAAACAAGCTCATCAAACTAGGTTTTTATTCACAGATCTTTGCATAGTTATGTGTAGTTAGTCAAACAAGCTGAGGTCAGCATTTTACATTTCGAAATGGCGCTACAAATTTTTCTGCTTTCAGATGTATAATCTAAAATACTAGAATAAACTTAAAAATGCAAACTAAGTTTGGCAGTCTAGATGACCACAGGATCCTCAGTGCTGCTCGTGCTACCCGCCTTCAGTCAGTGAACTCCAGCCTGCAGCCTCCTTCCATCGTCCTGCTGCCTGAACTCAACTCCACACACTGAACTGACTGGTGAACCTCCTCCACAGCAGCAACACCCCCCTAAACCACCCTTTCTAAACACATTTGTATGATTTTTAAAAATTCCACTCAGTCGTTTTCTCCTTGTTAACTCGCATGTCAATTATTTTTCTCCATTATCTGATTAATTACTTTGATCTATAAATGTCAAGAAAGGGGCAGAAAAAAGACGCACTTTCCTAAAGCCAAAAATGAACAAAGTGATGTCTCAGTGGTCACTGGAGCCACAACCACCAGCCCTGGATACAAAATCACACCAAAAGTCAAAATCTGAGATTGAATTCACAGGCTGACACAGCTTGCATCATAATGTGGCACGGTACTGTGTATGGCCTGTATTCACTCCCAACAATCTCTGGGCATTCAGACTGATGACCATTAGAACCCAGAGCCCACCGCATTAGCATAAGGTCTGATAGTGGGTCTTGGGATTTCATCCCATTACCTAACAGCAGTCAGGGTACAGCTGGCTAACACATGGAGGCTACTGTGACTACAAGGACATGCGTCACCAAGCTATTACTGACCCACTGCCAAATGTGTCATGGTAGTGATGGCAGCATAACGTCTGCCATGCCATCCCCAGACTATTTCACATCTGTCATATTTTTGCTCACACTTCTAAGCTACACAGCACTGATCTCTGAGCACAGGTCCCACTGAAAGGATGGCCCCTGATGACAATCTCATGGAGTCTATTTCTCACAGTAACCTGCTGGAGGTCATCTTGTAAGTCCCTGACAGCGCTCCTTCTCTTTCTTCTCCCTCAAAGGGGCAGATACCAGTCCTGGTGCTGGTTTTGCTGCTATTCCCTTACGTTTAACTGACTTTATTTTATACTGTGGCGTTACCTTGCAGCAATTCTGACGCGTGCTCCACAGCTGTGTGCTAACACACTGACGCTTTCAAAGTTTGTCTTCAATTCCTTTTCATTTTTGTTGCCAACAACATGTAGTTCTCGTCCAATACGCTGAACACATGCAGTCTAACCAAACGTTGCACGATAAAAAAACAAAACAAAACTGTTGTGCCTTCACCAATTAACGCACCCAACATCAAAACCCCTTCCTGTATTAATACAATTTCATAGCTCATTAATTAATTAAGTGCCCCTTGGTGTTCGAATTCGTAATACAAAGAACAAAAAAAAAAACAAAGAAAATATCTCTTAAATGCACTATGTTGCAATATTACACTGACATCTAATAGTGGCCGAGAACTGATATAAACGGGAAAAAAAGTGTTTAAAAACATACATCAAAGTTAAACAGGTATTATAGGTTTAGTGTAATGCAGCATGTTATGTCGAGGTGTGTATGCAATAACAAGCTGTACCAGGATGTACAAAACGAATAACAGCAGCAGCACACAAGCAACAACAGGCATAAATTAACACAAAGATATCCGGATAAATCACAGTTCAAAGATTTGTTGCGAAGCTGTGGATTCAACATCCGGCTGGAGGGGCGTTGGTTCAGGCAGAAACACCTGTACGACGTGCTGGACGGCCACATTTTATTAAGTTTCACACTATTTTATTAATCTTCGCTGGCAATCTGACATCTCAGGGGTGGCAGCAGCCACTGTATTCTCTAATAACTTTGGTCGTTAATTTGAACATTCTTGGACACAGTCTAAACTTGCCAGCGCCTCGGAATTGTGCAACAGGTCGTTAGTTCGCTGGCAAAGGTACAGATAACAGAGCAAAAGTAACCACTCTGGATTCTTCAGGACTAGCTCTACGGCTTCGTGTGAGCAATGAGCACCAAATATTCAGAAAGCCCTGCTCATTAAAAGTTAAATTAACTGTCCAAAAACACACAAATAAATAAAGTTTTAACTGCCAACATCTCGCGTTAGTTCAAAGTTCGTTGTTTCAAAAACGCTGCACTGACAGCGGTCAGCGTCCTACCTGTCAGTCCGGCTCACAGCTCACTCGTCGCCGACATGGTTTTTTTTTTTTTTTTCTTCACTGTTTGCGGTCCGACTTCTCACCAACAAAACAACAGCTGGTAGTTGTTGCGTTCAGTCCTTCTCCCGGAGTCCCTCCCAGCTCCCCCCTCTCCTCTCCCTCCCGCCTGAGCCGTGCTCAGGACGAGTTCCCACAAGTTACCCTCAGCTCGCCTCCTCCCCGCCCCGGGCCCCGGTGCTGAAACGCCGCTATCTGTCTTGCATTCCTCGGATACCGACACACAAGGTGAGCTGACATTGCAGCACCTGGCCAAAGTAGGGACGACAGGAAGGTGGGGGGCAGTATGGGGGTATGGCTTACACGTGGAGCTGATTTAGGCTCGGGGTGGACAACATGATTTTATCACACAAACTGAAAGTTATTATGACCCAGAATACGGTCAGGGGCGAGCCTGAGGCTTATAAAAAAGCGGTAGCATGGGGGGGTTGGGGGTGATAGGTATGGGGAATAAACAGAAAAAGTGGAAAATAGATGTTTTTTCTTTAAAGTCTGGAAACATTGGGCATGATATTGATGCTTGTGTGCAGGAGCTGTGCCCTAATGGAATTACATGAAAAATGTTTCACACTGTGGTGGAAGACATACAGTATTGAGACTGTTTACCAAAAGGTAAACATTACTACACTGCAGTGTAAAATACATACAAGTAGAAAAACCTGCTTTCAAAATCCCAATTAAGTAAAGGTTAAAAACATTGTGAAATGGGCCTTTACACAATGCTGCAACTGTGAGACTACTCAGCAGTTTAATCCCTCATCCCCCTATCCCACATCTTCACACAGTGTCCCACATTTTGACAGTTGCAAGACACGCACTTCTCTAAAATTTTGTTTTTACTCAATATACATGAAGGGAAGGCTTGTTATTATAAGGAAAAGGTTATTCTGTCTAATACCATACCTATGAGGGAAACGTACCACAATGTCACAACCTGTGGATTTTGTTGAATATGATGGAAACTAGCATGAAGAAAACAAGGTGACGGTGTTTTCTGAGAAATCGACTTTTTGTCTTTGTTCTTAGAGTTCTATTTAAATTTAGTTCTGGGGAAAAAATATGATGTGAAGTGACACACAGTTATGACTCAACTGGATACAACTAAGATGTGGCACAAAAAATGTAGGTCCAAACTGAAACCCCAAAGCTGTTACCACACAGAAGCACAGCTGAAATAACAGTGAAATTAAAGAGAATATGGGAGTGCATATTAATAATAATTGTCAGGTAAACACTAAGGGACAATCTGGTAACATGCAAAGTTTATTGTATTTTTATTTTTAAGCTAAATATGAACATTTCTGACTACCTCTCAGCATTGTTGATGTGTCCCACTTTGTTTCCCCCACACACAGTTTGTTGGGAGCTGGTCACCCTGGTCTCACATCACATTATCAAAGGATTTTATACAGCCTTTCTTCAGCATGTGGCTCTTAATACCATAACAGACATTAATAATGATAAGATGTATTGCTGCTGAATTGTCACCTACAGTATCAACTCAATTAAACTGGAGGAACAGAAAATACTTGTCAATCACAGTAAGACTGATTTTAACTACAGGGGAGCATTTAAAGCTTCTGAGCAGAGCTGTAGAAAGGAGTCCAGATGCTAATGTGTAAATGGTCAGATCATACACCATAAAACCCTGTTTTCACACGTTTGTAGCCGTGCAGGCGGGCTTGGTGTTGCATGTGCACATTTTCAAATATCCCCCTCTGAAACGTCTACAGCTGCCCTCAAACAAAGGATGCTAGGAGCTCTTTGTCTGTGCACCTTAAAAACCCTTGAAAAGGTTCATGGCTACATCTTTTCAGGGAAAAATAACAGGTTTCTTCTCCTTTTGTGTGTGTGTGGGGGGTGTCATCGTGAGTAAGGTGTTTGGGTGATTCAAACAAACTGGAATAATGGTTTTGGGAAGGACACAATACGACCAGGGTTGCCACGTCTAAAATAACAAATGTATGTCTTTTTCTGTTACGAGGAGCAGAGTGAAAATAGAGCTTTCTGTGATTTGTATATACTGGATTATATTGCTGAAGATGGTCTTTGTAATGGCCTGAACTTAAGGACACACACACTTCCATTTGTCATTAAATTATTGACTTCCAGCAGTGGGAGGTGTGACTTAAACATTTAAGTCTGGAGGTGTGGTGTTATTGCATTAGTGGTTAAAAAAAACAGCACAACAAACTTATTTTAGTGCAGTGTACATGCTGCCGAAAGCTTTTCGTTCATATTGTCTTTTCAGGCCTTTTCATTATGGTGGCCCTGAGAAGTCAAACACTCTGCAAACACCAGCAAACAGAAAAACGCTGCAAAACCTCACAAAACACAACAGAAGTCGAACAAAACACAGCAGAAGTAGAATGAATTACAGTGCCACTGTAATTCATGGATAACTGATTGTTTTCCTCACCTCACAAGCTCTGACTCAGACTCTATGAGGTAAAATTTAATCATTAGCCACACGTGGGGTCACCTCACCTTTGTTTGCTGTCCTGGCAGCCGTTGTGACTGATGTTGTCCTCATCCAGGGGGCGGAGCTGCGAGCAGGAGGCAGACAGGCGGTTTTTCTTGTCGGCGCGCTGGAGGCGGGGGAGAACACTCTGACGAAACAGATCCTTTGGCTTCTCCTGCATGAAATGGTACATCCCCAATTAGTGTTGCACCCAGAGCTGCTGTTTGCATTATCTTACCAAGAAAATGTCTGGCAGCGTTACAGATGAGATTAATTTGAAAGAAGACTTAAGCCGTTTCGCGATGTTACAACATATAGTGCAAACTTTGCAGCCTCACCAGATCCATGGATGATCCCAGTGAATACTTTCGGCTCACTCTGCGCTTTATGACTTGCCCACCTCAGAGGATAGAAGGGTATTTTAATGGAACAGTTTGACATGCTGGAAAATAAGGTTAAATAAAAGTTAAAGAAGAGAAGGACCGTACCACTCTCATGGCCATCTGTTAAAAATGAAGCTGGAATTAAAAAAAAAAAAAGATACTGAATGTTAATTTAATTTTAATGTAATGGTGGTACATCGTTTACAAAACTGATCTGTGTATTTCTCAAAAATTATTCCAAACATACAATATAGTGTGTATATAATGCCAGATATTTATTAACGTTTAGGTCTCTTCAGCTACTTTCATTCACTAAGCGGGAAAAGCCAGAACATTTGACTTGATAAACAGGCTCGTCACCCTCTGCATTAATTATTCCAACAGATGCTGTTAGGAATGATTTACCTGAAGACAAGATGTTATCTTTCATAACACAGCCGCTTTGTTAGATCAGCTGTTTATTAATGCAAATATAAGCATGGTGTGGTTGTTACTGTAGGGAGGAAACAGTAACTCGAATGACCATGTGTTACAGCCAAGGTGTGCAGAAGAGCATCTCTGAATGTGCAGCACGTTAAACCTTGAATCCCTGCAGCTGCAGAAGACCACCGCTCTTGTCAGCTAAGACCAGGAAACTAAGGCTACAGTTTGCCCGAGTTCACCAAAATAGGACAGAACATTGCCTGGTCTGATGGATCTCAATTTATTTTGCAATGTTCAGATGGTAGGGACAGAATTTTTTGGCATTTGGCACCTTTAGGATGTGGTGGAGCAGGGAATTTGCATCGTGGATGTGCAGCTGACAAATCCACAGCGACTGTGTGATGCTGCAGTATCATGTCAGTCTGAACCAAAATCTCTGAGGAATGTTTCCAGCACCTTGTTGAATTTGTGCCATGAAGACTTAACGTAGCTCTGAAAGCAAACGAGGTCCAACTCAGTGCTTGCTAGATGTGCCTGATAAATTGTCAAGTCAGTTTATATCTACTGGAACACAGGAACACTTTTAATATAATTCTGTGTAAATGTGTGCATGAAATTGAAAAAAATCTGCTAACCTTCAAGAAGACGTTACAGGAAAAGTATTTGTTTAAAAAGGCTGATGCATAATATTGTGCATCAGTACTGAAGTGCAATAGTTTCTGAAATGGATAATACAAATGTGTTGATACACTAGCTTTTTAACTGTCAGGGTCCATGGAGATCAGGGCCCACTTGTCTGCTGTAAGTGGAGTGGGGTAAAATAATGAAATGGATGATTTAACAAAAGAAAACCTCACAAAGTTGTCATCTTTGATGTGATAATTTTCCTACTAGTAAACTCATATGCTGTCATCCAAGACATTTCCCATCTATAAACATCCCAGCCCTTGTGTGTGTGCGTGCACAGCTGTATGTGGCCCATGCGTGTCACCGGAGTGTGGGTCCAGCCTCTCCCTGTGTTTTGAAAGCTGGTTGAG
Organism: Apistogramma diplotaenia; assembly: GCA_015052665.1. Lineage (NCBI taxonomy): Eukaryota > Metazoa > Chordata > Actinopteri > Cichliformes > Cichlidae > Apistogramma > Apistogramma diplotaenia. The sequence continues at coordinate 15,690 of VOQJ01042791.1, forward strand.
GATGGCCTCTCTGTGTGCTGCATCTTCTATCCCTGCATCCTTCAGCTCTCCGTTCGTCACATTCAGCAAACCCTGCAGATGAAATAAATCCAGGATAATCAAGTAAAAACAAAATGATCAGGGTGCAGAAAAAAAATACCAAGAAGATGCATTTTGAAGATTTGCTGTTCATACCTCCAGACCATAATATTCACTCTCGAGTATCTTGATGTACTGGGGCAGGCCGATCTGTCTCAGCCACCAGGCGATGGAGCGATTACTCATGTCTGAACAGCAAAGGGAGAAAAGATACTGATTACATGCCAACACATATGCAAACACATGCATGCTTGAACATGTTTCTATGCATAAGAGTTTCAGCGAAAACACCAATGAAGGATCAGCCCTGATTATCGGCTTACTTTCAGAAAGCAGCCGGCCAGACGCAGAAGCAGACAGTCCAGTTTGCCTTGCAGCAGCTACAGTATGTAACACCCACCTGCTCACAGGGTCCACCGTCTCACTCGGGGAGTCGTCTTCTCTGTTTCTCTTTTCAGTGTCTCTCTTTCATTCTGCTCTTTCTTTCCCTACTTTTCCTTCCTCCGTTGCAGCTGCCCTCATCACAAAGTTACTTGTGTCATTAAGTCTGCCTTTCACTCTCTGTTTGTGGTAATGGTGGAAGCCCGCTCCCCCTCAAACCTGCAGGGTCATCCGAAAGCCAATCAGATTGTACACTGGGAACACAGCACCCTGCGCAAAACAGCAAATCACAGCGCAGGAATCCTCTTAAACTTTCAGGAGGTGGAGAGCACAGGTAGAGACATGCCATGAGATAGATGCAGAGTTCAGAAAAACAAGAAGGGGAATATTAAATGTTAGGCAGCTGTCAGCATGTCAAGTCGGAGATAGGCATGCATGCGCGGTGGTGTGTCTTCCAATCTGTCTGTCTGTTTGTCAAGGTAGCATGTTGTGAGATACAGTCTCTGCAGGCAAAGTGGTGCTGTGGCTGAGGGTGACACCCAGTGTTGAAGTGAAAAGTGACACAGACCTGCCAGTTTTATTTTAAAAAAAAAAAGGCAATTTGCTCAACTTAATGACAAGCCATCAGCATATGTTAGGCTGCAATATGCTAATCTGAGAGAAGATAATTTCAGTCACTAACTGGGGGCATTAAATTTGAACGTAGACGTTTACTTGGCAGAGTGGTGCTATGGCTGAGGGTGACACCCAGTGTTGAAGTGAAAAGTGACACAGACCTGCCAGTTTTATTTTTAAAAAA
>VOQJ01042791.1:16967-37448 GCA_015052665.1 Apistogramma diplotaenia
ACAAGCCATCAGCATATGTTAGGCTGCAATATGCTAATCTGAGAGAAGATAATTTCAGTCACTAACTGGGGGCATTAAATTTGAACGTAGACGTTTACTTGGCAGAGAGGCACTCAGTATTTTTGAAGTAGTCTTGCTTCTCCTGGTTGCTTCCACTGTGAAATTCTGGACTGATATAGATGTTTAAATCATGTGCCATTTTGCTGTGTTTTATTTCTTCATCACAGATATATGTTATTATACGATCGTTGTTGTATCATTATATTGTTGCTCGATACTGCATAATATTGACTCGGCACAGGGAAATATATGATGGCCACTTCCACAAGTGAATGGCATTCAGCAAGGGCAGTGCTGGTCGATACAGAGCCACTATAATTGGTGGAAAGTGTAAAGCTACCTGCAAGGAAGAAAAGTAAACAATGCAGGATTAATGTCTTAATCGAATTAGACTGTTAAAGCTGCTTAGGCTCTCAGCATAAAGGTTTAAAATCCCTGCTGAGCTTGGTGCTTTTCATGAAACCAGTGCGCCTTCCTGTTTCTGTCACTCGCGCCTCTTTCTCTCATCGTAGCTCCACCCAGCGTGGATGCAGGATGCACATACGTAAGGGAGGATGCACCTGTGTTTCCTTGCTCCAAACTCCTCAAGAAGCCTCCTCGCCTCTTGTTTCTTAAGGGATCGAAAGATCTTCTGTGATTGTGGTCGGGCTGCTTAGCAAAACTAAATTACTATGCCAGGTTCTTGTTAGCTTTTGCAAAAGCAGTAGGGAGCATCCTAACAGGAAACACAATCTGTTGTGGCACGTGTGCGACCCAAAACTGGAAGGCTTGGATTAGAGGAAAACTGCCCAGAATGTTGGCAGCATCTGTCTGCTAAATGTCAGTGATGTTCAGTGAGGTGAGCCCAAAGAGCCGCAGTCTGCTCCTATCAACAGAGCAGTTTATTTCCGCAGGCTGAAATCCTCCTCCACGTTTTACTCTGAATAAAACTTTATATTTAATGAATAAATTATTTAGTCCTACATAGAGTCACTTCAACTGCAGTCTTGTTTTACAACCTAGTGTTGTATAATTAACATGAATCTTAATTTTCGGGTGAGCGGAGCACGCAAGGAAGCATGATAAAAGCATAATGAATTTAACATAATGAAAAGCACCAGCAGTCTGTGGACAGTGAGCCAGGATAGTCGGCCGCTGCCGCTTACATTTGAAGATGCCATCATTAATTAGCATAGCCTGGTTTCAAGGCTTCACTCCGCATTCAGACCATTCTCTCCAGCCAGACGTGACTTACAAATATAAGTAACGTTTCTCGTTCAACATAATGTCTGTCTCGATTCTCAGTCATCCAGGTCATGGTTGGCTTGGGAGCTTGAAAAAAAGAAGGTAACTGGACTTCTTTAGGTCTGTGGAGACATTTTACCTGGAGAAAAGGCTCCTGAGTTTCTCTGTCAAACCTGCTACATAAGAGACAACAGTCGTGGCTCCGTGTGTCATTCTGTTTCTCCCAGGTGGGTGTCTGACCTTCGTTCCTGTGCATCTTTGCTGATTTGATGAAGGCTGAATTGGGATAGCTCTAAGAGCCGTTCCTTTTCTTTCCTGCCTGGTGGTGCAGGGTCTTGATCACCCTGAGTTTGTGTTCCAGTGGGTGGTGGGAAATACCTGGGACTTGCCACCATTTGTTTTCAGAACTGAAGAAGCCTCTTGGATGAGAAGTGAAATATCTTCACCAACCTAAAGAAATCCAGTTACCTCAAGACATTTTTAAAAAATGCACGACTTAATGGTTCCACCACAGTCACATCATTACCATCCATATGAAATTTAAGACATATAACAGCTCTGAGGGATGTGCATTTTACCCAGCATCATCCACATCTTCTCTTCTGTTTCCTGTGAGCTATATAATTAGTTCAGTGTCCTGTCCACATGCTTTGATGCATAAACTGAGACTACACCACCTTTGGAGGAAGAAATACACATGCAGTTCCTGCCCATGAAACCCGGCCTCCCTGCAGGTCAGTTGTGTGTCATGCCTAATGTTGCTTAACCGTCACAAATACAGTCGCTGTAATCTTGTAATGTCAGCTTGTGGCCACAGTGGCTGCTCTTCACCAAAGGTTCTGCAGACTTTTCTTGCAAAACAGCCCTTCCATATTTCTTTCTTTCTTCTTTTTTTCTCCCACCACTAACCTCAACACTTGTACAGTTTTGACACATTTCCTGCCACCTCAGCACAGAGATTTGAGTGAAGTTTTATTTTCCAGTTGAAATGTATATTTGAAAAAACTCAGCAGACAACAAGAGAATATCCCTCTGTCATAACGAAGTAAAAAAAAATAAGCTCATAAAAAAAAGGATAAATCGATTATTTATTTAAAAACACTGTCAAAATTGTTTATGTGGAATATCTAATACTTACTATGTGACATATTTGTAATTATTTACACAACACTGCATGAAAATTCTGTATGGCATTTGCATGATATCCCTGTGCGTGCATGGGCTCCCACTGGGTGCTTTTACTTCCTCCCACAGTTCAAAGGCATGCATGTTAGGTTAACTGGTGACTCTAAGTGTGAAGCTGAGTGTGAATGGTTGTCGGCTGCTTATTTCAGCATAAATGGAGCCACATTTGTAAGGAAAATGCATTTGTGGGTTGAGCAGCAGGGTTGAGTGTGTGTTGAAAAACTGCCAAACAGATTATTCTGCTAGTGACTCTTGTTTGGTGCTTATTGGATTGGATGATTGAAGTCTGAAGAAACATTTGGTAACATTATGGTAATTTAACTGTTTATTCATTTAACAATGCATGTGTAAGAACCATACAGAGACACAGCAGCCTGGCACCTCCTCCTCTTCGTGCTGGTGCACAGCGGACAGTCAATGTGGTTGTGTTGGTCACTATGATCCCACAAGTGTTCAATGGGGTTGAGGTCAAGACTGCAGGTCTTCTCCACTCCGAAATTCTGATAAACCCTGCTCTGTGGGGACGAGCGTTTTCATCTCGGAGGCTAGAGTTTGGCCTCAGATGGTGGAGATGTGGAATTGCCACTGGCTGCAGAATCTTATCGCAACATCTCTCTGCACCGAGATTGCCTCAGGTGATGATGAGCGTGATTGTCAGCGCCCAAAGCGCCGGAGGCTCAAAGCACAAGTCAGTAGCAGAATGAGCTGTTTGGCATTGGCAGAGAAGATTTGGCAAGTTTTTCGGGGCTGCGGCCTGCACACTCAGCTCTGCTGCTCAACCCACAAATGCATTTACCTTAAAAATGTGGCTTCATGGAGACAAAAGGTGCTTTCCAGCGGTGTCATAATTTTGGCTAAAAAGCAGTGTTATAACAAAGAAATAACCAAAGACAAATTTCCTTACTTTTTGTGCTAAGTTTATATGAGGTGGCTCACAAGTACTAAATACTGTTCTCTTCCTTTGTTACTGATATCACTAGGTGGCACTTTTGTTGTTTCCAGCGGCACAAAGAGAAACATCTGAATGGGTTTTGATTGCAGAGCTTCTCAGCTGTGAATCAGAAAATGTGAACACAACAGTAAAATCACCAGTGGGTGCTGTCAGAGTATTTGAGGGGCTGTTTCATTATTCATTAGGCAGCTTGAGGATTTTTCTTTGATAGACAGTGTGTCTCTCTGCTCTTCGGCTTTAGGACAGACTTCACAAATTAAATATGAGTTGTTCAGTATTATATAAATATATGATGCCAGTTTCGAATTTCACTGATTTGTTTATGTAAGTTTGGTTCCTGCAGTGTTTTAGTGTTGTAAAACATCCTTATATGAAAAGAAACTTGATGCCTCTGAGCATATTACCATCAATAGCTTGGATAACATATAGGTAACAGATCTGTAGATGAGCAGAATGATGTGGGTTCTGCACTATGCTCAAACACATGCATACTTGCTGCTATTTTGTCTGATGTCTTGCACACATTTTCACCATTTCTCACACAGGTCTCACTCTTTTCTATCAGCTTGTGCCAGTTGTGGCAACAGCTTTTTTGTGTGCGTGTGTGTGTGTGTGTGTGTGTGTGTGTTAGAGAGAGAGAAAGAGAGAGAGAGAGAGGGTGCGTCGGAGGAAAAAGGAAGTTGCGGGAAAAAAGTTAAAAGCCTTGAACACAGTGCAGCTCTGCAGAACACCCACCACGGAAGAACAACAGAACGAGAGCGCCGAAGTCTGAAGATGAAATAATGAAAAGAAGACAGGGAGGTTAACACCAGACAGAAGACAAAGAAGTGACAGGGGGACCTAGTGAAGGTAAGGGCCGATGGTTAAACACGTCCTGCAATAGTTTGCATTAGTACAATTCGGTTTTCTCAAAGAACTTCAACTTTTGCATTGAGTTTCAACACTTGTTTCGGCATTTCGCTGAATGATGGAATGATGGTGATTGCTCAGTGTTTGCTGTGCGCCTTTCTGTTTCTCTATGAATTTGATTGCATATTGATTGAATACCACATTCCTAAGTTCTGTTGTGTGACAGAGGGTCATGCCTGTCTGTGAGTTTCTTCTTCTACCCGTTTTTCATTCAGAAAACAAAGATGGAGTTGTGGCGGCAATGCACGATGTGGTTGATCGACTGCCGAGTTCTTCCCGAGAACCACAGGGTCACTCTGGAAGGTGCACAGGTAAATCGGCTGTGACACACGCATATACACCTGTGCATGAATACACAATCCCGTTTCAGTTCCTCAAACTAATTCTGTGTGTTCTTTGCCAGGTGTGCGACCTGGCTCAGGCTCTGAGAGATGGCGTGCTGCTCTGCCAGTTGCTCAACAACCTGCTGCCTCAGGCTGTCAACCTGAGAGAGATCAACCTGCGCCCACAGATGTCCCAGGTAAGACACAATGACAGACACACACACGTAAACTTTCTACAACTGCATTTCCATAGGCCATTTCTGTTGTTGCCAACATGTCTCACTAAAGCCCTGGTGCTGTATGATAGGAAAATGCTTCTATCTGTATTTCTCTACATCCGGGAGGATGTAGTGATCGGGATACTGATAATGAAGAAGAACAAAGGGAAACAACTACACGAGAAAGCAAGTCGAGAGCAAAAATTAAAACTAACCTCCTAAATTCAATTTTATTTTTTCAAAACCTAAATTTGTTGTCGTTTAATTATCTCCTTACGCGAGGAGGTTCGATCAAAATTTTCCAAAATTAAGCCCACAGTCAACACGGAATATGATAAAAAAAAAAAAACTTTTACGTTTTATCTTTGCTTCTTGCTTTGAATATGTCTGATATGTTGTGTATATGTTGGGAGTCAAATGAGAAATGATACCACTCGTGTTTCAAAGCTAGGAAACTATCACCAGCAGCTGCTTAGCTTAGCATAAAGACAAGAAACGTGCTGGTTCTGTTTAATAGCAGCAAAAATGTCAGATTTTTATATTCCGCATTCTGTTTTTGCAGAGATTGCACGAGCTACACGTGATGTTTTTGAGCTATGATATGTGGTTAAGTGATTTTATTTTTTTTTTTAATTTAACCAGGCAGACTACCGCCTTAGCTTCTCATATTTTCTGCTATACCTCCAGCATACATTTACCACACAGACCTGAAAGTGCCAGTTCTTTTGCTCGCAAACTAACGGACACATTAGCAGACATAAGTGAAAATAAGAACACAAGAATGAAGGGTATCTGAACGGACAGAGATAATTGGAAGGGTGGAAAATATGAGATGGACGCATTTGACAGGCAGAACGTCACATGCTCGGCCTTCTCGAGGGTAGTCCTCTGAGCGGACTTACTGCGTGTGGGTGTGCAGAAGTTAATGTCCTTTGACTTGGGCATGGGAAACTCTGGGAAATCCTGTGAGGTCAAAAGTGGTTAAGAAACATCCGCTGATTAACAGAAAACCAGAGTCCACTGTGACGTGTGCAAACACGTGTGCACGTGTGCGCGCGCGCACACACACACACACACCTGTTGATATTACACAATTAGAGGATCTTCCCTGTGCTCTTGCAATAAGGATTACTTTACTACTGCAAGAGCAAATACTTGATTGTGTATCAATGCGGGCTCCTGTCAGAGCGATTTGATGTGTGCGCCAGTATCAGTCAGAACTATACATTTCCCCTTTTCTCAAATTAGAGTTCCGCATTTCCCACTGCTGAACACAGACACGCGTGCGCGCGCGCACACACACACAGAGCAGGAAGTTATGTAAAGCAGCATATGTCTGACCACCATGTCAGTTGCACTGTGCACTCTGCTCTGTGTGGTTTGTTCTGTAGTCAAATTTTAGCGGCCCTTCGAGCTGCTTCTTTTTAGTTCAGTGCTGTGGATGGTTATGTAGTCCCTGCAGTTTATGAGCGTTTACAGCTTGTATGTGGGATCTGATGCGCTCCTGTTTAAAAGAACATTAAAATCCTTTTCATTCACAAGCAGCGTTGTTGGCTTTGAAGATATTTGTGATAAATTTATGATCTTTCCATTTTATTTTGTTTTTATTGATTCATTTGTTAAAACTGTAGCTAAAAATGTGTGTTTTGATTGCTTTCCATTTGATTCGAAATTATTTTTGATTAAGTAAAATCAGCCCCCGGCCATCTCCTTTTTAAATACATGATAATATAGTTAGTTTTGATGAATCTGCTGAATTACAAGTCCTGCTGATCACATGTTCCCAGAGCTCCTTGTTGACATCAACAGGTGACTATTTAATGATGGCTAAGTATAGAGCCTTAATTAATGTGATTAGTAAGTATTTCAAAATCATTTGCTTAGAAACAGCTCTGTTGGAATATAAGCATTCGTGCATATTTTCGCAGAGTTTAACTTAATGGATTAAGAATGGGTTATCCTCAGCACCAGAGTACACTCTGTGGACAAAAGCACTGGACTACCTGCACATCACACCTCCAGGAGTCGCTCAGCCATGGAAACCCACCCCGTGAAGCTCCCGGTGCACAGTTTTTGTTAATGCCAGAGGAGGTCTGGAGCTCTGAGCTTTAATGAGTCAGCAGAGCGTTGGTGACTTTTATGAACTATGCGCCTCAGCACTCGGCAACCCCACGCTGTCACCTTACTGTACATGATCTTCCACTTTACAGCCGGGTGGCTGATGTTGCTAGTTTGTAATAATACCATTAACTGTCAGTAAGAATATCTACGGGAAGGAATTTCATGAACTGACTTGTTGCCCCGGATACAGTAAGTAGAAGGTACAGTGTGCTATTTATGGCTGGATGACAATGGCAACTATTACAGTACATTCAAATTCAGTGAGCTGAGATTGTTTTAATAAATATTTGTAAAGGCAGACTGCAGGACTGGGTGCTTGATCTTATACAGCTGTTCCAAAAAATTAATTTGAGGTATCAAAGTCTTCATATGAATTATACTACGTATTAAAGCCTATATACAAGAGGTGTGGTCCACTCCTTTTGTCCATATAGCATATGGCTAACTGTGCATGTGAATTTATGGTTCTTTTGTTTATATGTAGATCGACTGAACTGAATAATATAACTTCTAAACAAAAGGATTGTGTTTCTGTTTTTTCTCAGTTCTTGTGTTTAAAGAATATCCGGACATTCCTGGGAGTTTGTCAAGACAAGTTTCACCTGAAAAAGAATGAACTGTTTGAAGCCTTTGACCTGTTTGATGTCCGCGACTTTGGAAAGGTATCACCACACAAGAATCTATCAATAAGATATATGCTGTGAGATATTTTTATTTATTGATTAGCTTTGCAAAATGTGGGGGTGCTGATCCAGCTCACTAGTTTAACTGTTGGCCCATGTGCTGTAAGGCTACTTGCAGAAGCTCGGGTTCGAATCTGCCCCGATGTCATTTACTACATGCCTCCTGTCTACTTTTCTGCCTTCTCGTCACTATTCTACCACAATAACAGCTAAAAGCTAAAAAAAAAAAAAAAAAACTTGTTGTGACCACCTGTTAAGTTTCTTCTGTGGGTTTAGCTCTGAGATCAGGACCAGCTGCTCTTACAGAGGATGATTGTTTATTACTTTTTAATATGTTTTTAGTCGTTTTTTCTTTTTCTTTCATTGTAAAATTATTTTTGGACTGAGCTTGTCTCGCCATGATGGTTACATGGGGGATAGAAATGAAACAGCTGAAGTGTCTAACATTAAAACTGTGCACTCGTACCTCAGTCATTACGGCAATAGTCTGAAACATGAAGCATGAGGTGCTAATGGCTTACTGCAGCTTGCAGACACCCACAAACAGGAAGTAGCTTGGTGATCTTCTAATTTGAAGTGTCAGAGCAAAGGCATGAAGGCAGTACTCCACAGTTCTCTTTCACTTTCTGTGCAGTGCAGCGATTTACAGCAAGGAGTGGATTAGAAATTAGCATTTTTTTTGGTCTGTGCAAACTAAGCTGTGCTCAAAATGAGTCATTGGGAGATTGGAGTGGGGGAGGGGGGTGCCTTCTTATTATCTTTACTGTGCGGTGCTGTCACCAAGCTTCTCATTTCTCTTTGCCTCTTTCAGTCAGTCACCCATAACAAATGAATACAGAAAACATGGGTGTGGTGGAAGATCCTTTACACGAGTGAATGTCCTGCATTCATTATCTTTATAATAGTAAAAGTCTATAGTCATGAAACCTATTCAAAGAGATATGCTATTAAAATGTATTGCTTTACTGAACTGCTAACACCTAGCCATCACAGTGTGAGCTCTACTTTGCTGTTATAGTAGAGTAATTACTTATTATACAGCTCAGTCCAGTGGTTTGCAGCCACCAGCTGAAGATTACACACTAGAAATGTATCTCAGGTGGAACAGCTAATGGCTGAAAAAACCCAGATGTAAGCGATTTAGGATTATAGTGGTGCTTTGTGATGAAAGAAAGGGTCAGTGCAGTTAAGCAGAGAGCAAGCAGCCAGAAGATGACAGGCTTAGCATAAAAACTTTTGGGTTGGGGGGAACACAGAGCCCTTTGGGTCATTTTAACTACCAGAAAGCTAATTAATGTTTTCTATTGAATTCTCTGTTAATAAGATTGCAGTTTGAATTAGCTGAGATGAAAAGTTGTTTCTTTTTCACAGGACTTGTCAGAACCACAGACTTTCACTTCTTGTTGCGTCTCTACCCTTTTTTTCTGTGTTGAATGAAAGCAGAAATCAGACAGAAAAGTGCTGACTGAAAAATGCATTCCTTAGTTTGGACAGTAACTTTTTTTTCACATAAACCGAAGTGTTAGAAGCCTTGAAAAGCGAGTTTCAACCGAAACAAAACTCAAATGGCATCATGTAGACAGAAAACAATGCTGAAGAGTGAAATGGTGAATAGGCCTCATTTTCTTGGTCATATCCTGGTTATAAACCATTAAAACCATATTAGCGCTAACTGATACATGTTGTCTTTATCAGAAAGAACATTCACTCTTATCTGGACCACTATATGCATCTATTTGATCTCATGTCTCATGAAATTGGTTATCATCAATCGCCCATCATGATACTGCTCTTTTTACTCAAACTGTCAAACAGAGAGTGAAACTAGGTCAAAGGAGAATTGTTTAGCATTCACATTTGAAGTGTGAAACTGTTTTATATTTTCCCTGCCACTGTGTCTCCTCACTCTGTACAAGATTAATAATTGTCATCTGTACTTCCTTGTGTGTCTCTATTAAAGGTCATAGATACTTTGTCCATCCTGTCTCATTCAGCCATCGCTGTACAAAGAGGGTTACAGTAAGTACATTCCTGCCTCTGTAATTAATCAATTTAAGATTCAAAGGACCTTTTATGTTCACTGTGAACTCCATGTTCTCATTCTTTGGCTCGCTGTTCAAAATAATGCGTATTTATCCTAAACTGAGTCTTGATGCAGCCCTCATTAAAGGTTGAGGTGTGAGAACAGCTGATTTCAGGCAGAGCCCAGAGGTTTGTGCTCTGCCTGAAATCAGCTGTTCTCACACCTCAACCTTTAATGTAGCTTTCTTCCAATAAACTAATTCTCACAAACGTCCCAAGCTGAGGTGATCAGCTTAGGGATATGCAGTCTCCTTGACATCAGAGCCAAAAGTAGCAACCAAAAAAACAAACAAAACTGGAGGACAAATGGCATAATAGGTCCAGAAATAACTGGTTTAATCACAGTGAACAGTCAGCTTATTTTATACATAAATGCAGCCTTTGGGAATTACTGAGCTTTAAATAACTCGTCTCAAGTGGTTTATTGCACAAGTGTGAAATTATAACATTACACGATCACTTGTGGATGTGAAACTGCTTACTTTTTTACTGGTTTGTGATCCTACCGTTCTAAAAGCTACAAAGTTTTATAGATTTTCATACAGTTTAAACTGGTTATGTGGACCAGAGACTTTAGGCAGGTTTTTTTTCTTCGATTTTTATTTTTTATTTTTTCTCTGTAAGTTTGTCTAGCAGATAACTGCACTTCCTCAGTGCCAGATAAGACGTTGTTGTCACTTAACTTGAAAAACTGTTTTGCAGAAGTTTTAAGTTTTGTAACATTAATTTAAGCAGCATTTAATCTGCATGTTTTGAGCATCAAATTAATCCCATTGCAGTTCAGTATGTCAGTTCTATTACAGCAGTAACAGGGTTTTGTGCTTCAGCCCAGATTCACGTTTAATTTCTCATGTGTGTTTTATTGTTGTTCTCACGCTCATGCTTCTTCTGCTTTGCCATGCTCACCTTCCCTCCCATAGGCCTTTTCCTTTAGAGGGATGCACTCTAGATGATGAGATCTACAGCGGCCTGTCCGACCAGATAGAGTAAGCCTTTCTCTCTCCATTTTTTTTTTATTATATTTTTGTGTCTTAAAACATGAGCCTGTCTTTCTTTGGTCTGATGCTGTTTGATTTGTCCAGTATCTGCACACTATACACATCAGTAGGCACATCCACAGTTTGATTACTATGTGCAGATACAAGACATACATTCATGCTGTTGAATGTCGGAGAAATACATAATGGAGGAAGCTGAAAGAAGTATTTTGCTTTTACATTACAAAATGCAAAAAAAGAAATGCTTTAATAAGGCCATATTTTAACTTTAACAAAAGTAAAAGTTCAAGTATGGACAAAAAAAAAAGAAATCACTCCAAACTGGAAGGACTATAAAGGAAAAGCATTTATTTGGGGTAAGAGGCAAAAATGTGTTATTTCACTTCTATGCAGCACTCTTAATATTGAATTCACCTGCAATGATATTCTGGGTACCTGAAAATAACTGAATTGAATTGAAGAGTCTTGTCAGGACATTTTGACTCTAAATTGAATCAAAGGGGGGAATTTGATGCAAAGAGAAGTATTATATCCCAGCAGCTGTACAGGTGCGACTGAGTGTGAGTCTCTGTGAGTTAGTCTCACTCTGCACACAGCAGGCGTGTTCAGGAACAAAAGACAGAGATGGTAACACTTTGTGCGTTTTATGTGTATTAGTGATACAGTGGATGAAGATGATGACTTGTACGACTTCGTGGAGGACGAGGAGGACGAAGGAGACGAGATCTACGAAGACTTGATGAGGACGGATGAACCGCCTGTGAGTGGTTCCCATGTGACCTATAACCTGTAACACAGAGGAGGCTGCTAGGATTCATTTGCAACCTGCAGACTTTGCACGTCTTCAACCAAAGTGCTTCAGCACTTTAGAAATGTCTGAAATGTGGCTTCTGGTCGGTTCTTCATCGCCTCAAGAGAGTCTGTGACTCAGGAGCGCTCCACGACACTTTTAATCAGTTGCTTTCCATCAGCTTTTACTCGTCTAACATGTGCAACCGCTTTTTTAGAGACTTTTAAGGTAGAATTAATCAGTAAGAAATGAAAAGGGAAACACAAATATGAGGAAGTCTGAAATATTAAGTAGAATTTTGTGTAGTAGGAATATTTTTTCTTGCCCTTTCTAATCTTGTTAATATTACGACCCCTTTTAATTTTTTCAACTCTTTGTGGATCAAGAGGGGAAAAAAATGCCTTACTGCAAAAATGCTCTTACAATATTTGACTTTGATTGGAGGTGATTAAACTGCTGCATTAATATTTCATTAACTGCTGTCACTTTAAAACTGGCTCCCATTTCTTATGTATAAGGCAAGTACAAACCAGCTAACTGAAACTACAAGTTAAATCAATTCTTTTGTGCTTTTTAGCAGCAGAAGACCGGCGTGGACAAGCGAGAGTGCTGCCTGCAGGAGATCAGACAGACGGAAGAGAAGTACTCAGAAACACTGCAATCTATACTACAGGTGTGCCCCCACCCACAGGCTGATAAAAGAAGAGCAACACATTCATATAAAACACCACTCAGGACTCATGATGATGATGATGGGACATCAGAGCTGTGGGAGCATTCTGGGAATAGAAATCTGAATTTTTTTACCATCTTAATTTGCCAGAAAAAAAACTTGGATATTTCTGAAATTTTAATGTCATAAGCTTGTGAGGGGAAAAAAGCATACATTTACAAGGAAAACAGCTTTTTCCCCTCAAGTCACCACATGACTTTTTTATACCCCGATCCCACAGCTCTCTATTTATTTATGTTGTACCTCCAAATGCCTTAATCCCATCATACATCACACACAAAACCCATGCACAAAAAATAAAACGATAACCACATTTCCCTCTTTTGTGCAGCACTTTATGAAGCCTCTTCAAAAGTTTCTCCAGCAACAAGACATTGAAAGTATCTTCATCAACGTAGAGGTAGTTAAGGAGATTATCCACACACCGGTTTTATGCACACATGCATCTTCATATAATAGCTTTGTTTGCATATTTTCTGTGTGTCTGCAGGAGTTGGCTGCCACCCATTCTGCATTGCTAGAAGAACTTCAGAACTCTATTCTAAATAATGGAGCAAGGAATCTTTTCCAGGTGTTTCTGAACTACAAGGAAAGGTACACTGCTCTCACAGGCACTCACGGAGCCACCTGCTTCTGTCATAAATGAATAAATACAGTATATTTATTTTTATATCCCATCTCTCCCCAGGCTGTTACTGTACGGTCGTTACTGCAGTCAGGTGGAAGCAGCGACAAAACACCTTGACAAGCTTTCAAATATGAGGGAGGATATCAGGATGAAACTGGAGGTGAGGAAGACGCACTCCTGTTTATTCTTAGGATGGATCTCTGTGAACTTTAGTGCTGACAGTCTTTTCCTGTGGTGGAATCAACAGGTCAAAGTTTTCACTGATCAAGAGAAATATTTCAGTATCGGTGCAGTGGACATGCTCATGTTTTATAGGCGCTCATGAATATCTGCCATGACAGACCAACCAGCCTTACTTTACTAAGTTTTAGCATGCTAATACATGCCAGGCTTGGATAAATACAAATGGCAGAGCTGCATTTCTTAGTGTTTTGCTCCTTTTATCGGATTAGTCGTGTACACCAGCCCTACCACACATGCCAGCTCAGCTTCAAATGGCCATTTGGGTGACATTTAGATATTGTGTTCATTGTTCCAAAATAAAACCCCATAAAAAACACAATATATTTTAAAAAAAACTATAATATAAAGCGTGGGCTGTTTGAGGGCCCTGACAGTTTCTGTCACCTGGCACTGGTGTGAAATGCTTTGTGGCCTGTTAACACGTGGGCGCGTTTACGGGAACAGTTTGATTTGACTGACACCTAAAATTTAGTTTGTAATGTATCATTCTTTATTAATTATTTAATTATTATTTAAATATTCATATGCCTCCTTTTTTTACTGTGCCTTTCTTTTTTTCTTTTTTATCTGAATATTTAATTGAACACAGGGTATTGTAATACTGTGACTGAGAATACAATCGATTATTTACTCTTTTTAAAAACTGATGGGACTGTTTAAACACCTTCATGGAAGTGTATGTGATCATCACCTCTTCTCTCAAACCAGAAATAACATTTTAAACAAAGTAAGCTGCTGGACGTTAAATATGAGTTTACCTTCTGCACTTCCATCCATGAATCCTTGACTTCTTTCAAAGTAAAAGTATTTTGGAAAATCTAACCCTGATAGTATAGACTTGACCACATTATATTTAGTTTCGATTATTAATAATAATTTGATTTTTTTACTCTTTTTAATACATATATGGCTTCACTTCCATGTGAGAGAGAATTCACCAACCTTAGCACTTTATACTAGCAGCTAAAATCAAAAATTGAGTATTAGATGAATAAAGCTTGTTTTGTCACTGGAAGGATAGTCTTTATTTATATACAAACTGCATATAATAACTGCAAATGAACAGCTTTTCCATTGTTTTTGCACAATGATCCGGCTATGATTTGCTTCAGATGTTGACTACCTTCTTTCTCTCTCAGGAGTGTTCAAAGAGAGCAAACAGTGGACGTTTTTCTCTTCGAGATTTACTCATGGTGCCCATGCAGAGAGTCCTCAAATATCATCTACTATTACAGGTCTGTGTTTATACTCACATTACATGGTACTGTACTTCCTCTGTTGTCTAGTTAGTTTTATCCAGCAGTTATAATTTGCCGTGCTCTGCTTGGGTCTGCAGGAGCTGGTAAAACACACCACTGACTCAACAGAGAAGGAGAACCTGCGAACAGGTCTGGATGCCATGAGGGTAAGTGTGTATGTTTGTGTATTTATCTTTGTATGTTACTTAAATGTATGTTTGTGTACTTGTTCGAGGATGCCAGAGTTCACATTTTGGACCGAGATGACAGATGGTTCGAAAGAGTCCATCTATGCCCACCGTGAACAACCATCACTGAACAGAGCTGTCAGCCACATTCCAAGGCGCCTCAGCCCCCACTCACACTTTACTTCAGGTGACCTCAATAGGTCACATTGTAGGATGGGGCAAAGTCTCACATTGGTTTCACCCAAAACCCCCCCGGTGATAATGACCCACGCCTTTTTTCACACTTTGGCTCATGTTATGACGCACATGATTAATAGTGGATCAACAACCACCTCCAAAGGGGACAGCCCTCCACCTTTTGGTTTTAAAACAGAAGAATGTTGTTGGATAAGAATTGGGAAAAAAAAATATGTCCAGTCGCCTTTTTCAAGCTCTTGAGATTTAAATGTATGATATCTAAACCTCTTGTGTGTGTGTTTGCAGGACCTGGCGCAGAGTGTGAATGAGGTGAAACGAGACAATGAGATCATCAAACAAATCACCACATTCCAGCTGTCCATAGAAAACATGGTGAGGTTACAGTTTTCATTTTTTAATCAGTGTCTCTTTGATTATTTGTTTTTCACCTCTGGTCATCCTCCCGCTCTGCCCCCTTTTTGCAGACCCAGTCTCTGGCTCTCTATGGTCGCCCAAAGATCGACGGAGAGCTGAAGATCTCCAGCACAGAGAAAAAATCAAAACAGGACAGGTTTGTGTGGCTGACATACGTCTGTTTTTGATGTTTGGAAAACTGCTGTTTGACTTTGTGCTTGGGTGTGCTCTGCCGTTTGCCAGGTACGCGTTCCTCTTCGATAAAGCCGTGTTTATTTGTAAGAAGAAGAGCGGAGAGACTTTTGAGCTGAAGGAAATCATTGAGCTCCAGCACTACCAGATACGAGATGAAACCACAGGAGAGAAGGACAATAAAAAGGTCACAGAAGCTGCACCGCGACACCTGTTACACAAGATAATATATCCATAAGGCATCAGTATGACTGACAGTGTGCGTGTGTGTTTCTGTGTGTGAACAGTGGTCCTATTTGTTCCTCCTGCTGGATTGCTATGGGAAGTGTGGCTATGATTTATTCTTCAAAACCAGAGAACTGAAGAAGAAATGGCTGGAACAGTTTGAGATGGCTCTGTGAGTAATAAACACACCAACACGTGGACGTAAGATAAGAAAGATAAGAGAAGAAAATACCTGACCTATTTAAAATGAAGTATATTGCACAGTGCCAGTTATAGTAGTGGTGAACACAGTAGACTAGCTGGTTAAAAAGTCTGACTGCTGCACGGAGAAAAGACCTGTGTTAACATTTTGGGTTAAGAAGCCTATCGGCGATGGAGCTCCTGAACGCTGTCACGTGTCATGCGTGGGGCGGGAGTCATTTGAGAGCACAGCCTTGCTATCATCCCTCTCTCCATCACCGCCTCCACAGTGTCTGGGAGCAGCCCAGGACAGAGCTGGCCTTCCTGATGAGCCAACTGAGTCTCTTCCCCCCATCACACCACACAATGTGTGCTTGTGCCTGTGGAAATCCACCACCAGCTCTTTGGTTTTTCCTGCATTGATCTGGAGGTGGTTCCTTTAGCTTCCTTTATCCCTGTATCAGCTCTCTGTATTCCCTGTCATCCTCGTCATGTATGAGACAGACCATCGCAGAATCATGAGAAAACTTTTGCAGATGACAAGTGGATGCATGGTAGGAGAAGTGAGGGTGTATATAGCGAAGAGGAACGGGGCTAAGACCGTTCCTTGTGGGGCCCCTGTGCTGCAGGCAGCCGTTCCAGACCCGCAGCCACAGGTCCTCGCACACTGTGGATGGTTAGTGGGGTGGTCCGGGATCCAGGTGGTGCTAGGCGGTGGTCAACTGCGGTGTTTTCCAGTGTAGGCTGGATTGTGTTGAACGCACTGTGAGAAATCAAAGAAAATGATTCTCACAGTGCTTCCAGTTTTTCTCCAGCTGAGAAAGAGCTCATCGCAGGAGGAAAATGACAGCATCATGCTGCTGAGCACCGACTGTACACCGCCAGAACCAAACAATCAGACAGTTATAGCAGAACATTTAGCAGCTAAAGTGCCAGAATGACAGAAGCTTAAAGTCTCCTTGCTAACATGTTCTCTGAGCACCTAACAGGCTCTGTATCCAGAGAATCTATTACTGCAAGTTTTAGGTAGTTAATTACTTTTTCCGACCAAATATTTAATTATTTCAGTAGATCCATGACGAATGTTTGTATTGCAGAACATAACAAATGAGAAGCGGAACTGAATAAGGTTGGACACGCAGAAGTTTAATTTCACGGATTTGTGTCGCAGATTGCACATCCTCAGTTTCATAAATGAACCCGCTTTGCAATCTCACGGCCCCAGTGTGCCTGCTTTTTCTTCTCTTCTAAACAGACGTTTGGTGCCACGATTTGTGCAAAATGAAAGTACCAAAAGTAAACGCGGCTGTTTGAATGCTTACTTCCCCCAGCTGAGGTTAAAAAGAAAACAGTTTCACTTTATGGTTGCAGGTCAAATATGTGTCCTGAGAACTCCACAGCAAATAACCATGACTTCCAGATGCACTGTTTTGAGGAAACCACCTCCTGCAAAGCTTGCTCAATGTTGTTAAGGTACTTCGATACTTCTCTCTCTGTCAGCTCCAACTTAAAAGAACAAAAATCTTCTCAAAGGTTAAAATCTCCTAATGTGTCGTGTTGCAGAGGGATATTTTTCCAGGGCTATCGCTGCACTCGCTGTAAGATGGCAGCGCATAAAGAGTGTTTAGGCAGAGTACCTGCATGTGGACGAAACTCAGGTCTGTATGTGTGCATACATTTACATGTATGTGTTTATATGCTACTTCTAATTAGCCTAATTATCATTTCTCACTTTGGTTCTGCTCTTAAATTCACAGATCATTCAGTTTCTGCGAAAAAGGTACGTCTGTGTGATTATAATTCATACTGTATATTTCCAGCAGGGCCTTGTTGGAATTTATATTCTCACTTCTGACTATTGTACATGTCAGTTTTATTGGATGGATCTTCTGTTATACTTTACGAAATGATAAAACTTTGCTCCACCCTTTTCCTCTTCTGTTCCTTCAGAATAAAGCTCAGAGATCCTCCGGTCACGCCGGCGTCGGTAAGAAATTCAAAATAAAATCAGCTTATACAGACACAAAGAAAACATTTCATTTTTATTCAACACATGAATATAAAGCTGTGAAGATGTGCCTTCCTTAGTTTCAACCTGCATTCATTTTATATCTGTTCTGATGCTATTATGAAAGGGCTTTATTGTTTGTGAAATTGTTACCAAATCTTGCCAATGAGTTTTCAGAACAGTGTCTGGCATCCTATGTTGTGGTTCATACCTAAGAGATAAAGAAACAAAGAAGTCAATAAAAATAATAAACCTACAAAGGAAATTCTGGCATTACAGTACCTGTATATGCAGAGGCCATTTTTTGTGTCTTCAGCTTTAATCTCCCTGGGATTTTCTCTGATAAAGACCCTTTTTACCCTGTCATACCCACACCTTATTATTTTGGACAGCTGCGGCTTCAGCCAGACCGTTCTTATAATTTTCTCTTCTATTTATAGCAGAATTAACCATAAATAATTCCGATCCTTATCGGTCATATTATCACCAAGTGTTCCCAGCCTCAGAGGTGCTGCATCTAATTTTAATACTTTTTTTTCGTGTGATTGTATTTTATTGTGTTGTATTTTGTGCAGGACAGTGATTTAACTGCAAAAGGACAGGCGCTCGGCAACCTTGCTTTTATATAAAAATGTAACCAGTTGACAAACAGTTTGATTGAGAGCCCCGTCACAGTGTGTCTCATTAGCGCAGACTGACTCAGACTGGATGAAAATTACACTGCAGTTAATTGCAAACCTTCACTAATCTGTCTGAGAGTGACTGCAGTCAGTCTGAGTTCGAGTACGATTATTTGGAGGCAGGATGCCTCCCACAGAGGACCAGTTCATTTGGTTGCGGTTAAGAGTGTTGCACGCTTAACCTCGGGGTGACTTGCTGGCTGTCACCAAATGTGAAAAGATTTATCCAAGCAGCACCGATTTTTCCTAGTCGCAGTGAGGCTGCCGTCCCATTTTTACTTCAGTGTGACTGAGATATGAAGGGAGCTTGTTATTTCAGTCTCAATGTCAATTCATATGAGATGCTGTGCCACCCTTACATGTGCATAAGTGGAAAGCATAAAGTGGGAAGAAGTACAGAGCAGAGCAGGCAAATATGACAACAGACATGACACTGATGAATTCATACACAGAATGAAACAGAGTGGGGTGGAGGTTGGGTTGCAAAGTGGCTTGCTGTTGCACGGCAACTGCAGGATTCCCTTTATGAGGTTTTCTAGCTGAGTCATGAGCTGGTAGCTGAGTCATCAGTCGACGTGAGGTGGCATAGAGATCAGCTGATCTTCTGGAAATGGTTTGAGGCCTGTTTGATTCATTTTCTGTGACGCTGATTAATCTTATCGCTGGAGACACATTTTAATGCTTTATTTCTTTTTTGGTAATCTTTTTGCACCTCGCCCAATAGAAGCACCTGTCCCTTGTTCACCAGGGCTCGGATGCGCGTCCTGATGCACCCTCAAAGAGATTTATGTTTGCAGTGTGTATGAGTGTATATCAGCTGTATGAGTTTGTAAAAGCCCACGAAGGGGCCAACGGATTTTCAGGTTTCATTTTACATAATATTTTAACAGTCATGACTGAACAGTGACTCATTGTACATAATGAGTGGAATAAAAGCAACGCTCTGGGTAATGTTTTCACTCTTACTGTTTATGTTTTCTCAGTCACAGCTCAATATCTTGCTGTATCTCCCTCTAAGTTCTGCCCAGAAGCAACTTCATTGGACAAACATCTCAGTATATCACCCCCCCCCCTCGCCCCACATTTATTCAAGTTACATAAAAGATCTGGAATAAATGAGGATAGTTCACTTATGTCTGAACAAAGACGTTTTCGCTCCTCATTTCTTTTTTTCTTTACTTGCTCTTTATTGGTTCAGCCATCAGTTTAACACTTGCAGCGAATGATATCTGGCTCTCACGCTTCCCTGAGTTCTCCTTTGAGATAGAAAATAGAACAACTAATAGTTCACAAACACCCAGAAACTAGTTAATAGCTGTTGTTCTATTTTCAATCAATTTATGAATTCTGAGGGAACCCAAAAAAAGCCCAGCGTGTGGTTCTGTAAACCCATTTTTACTTTATCTAACTGGAGCATCGTTTGCTTTGCCAAGATGAGCTCTCTGTATGCTCCTCTTGCTAGTCTTGACTTTGATCCAGTTAGATCAGTTTTCCCAGGAGCACCTGCATTAGGTTGAAGATCTTCTTCCACGTATCACGACATCTCCTCTTTCTCCTCTTCGTCGTCAGGATATCCTAAGATGGAGGTCAATTCCGAATATTATGGCCTGCCGCCGCCTCCCGTGGGCTTCGGCCAGGCACTTCACCTTTCCAAAGGTGACATCATCGAGCTGACCCGCGCTGATGCTGACCTGCCCTGGTGGGAGGTAGGCTTAAACACATTCTGCACATTCAGTAAGCTGAGGAAGGGGAGGAGGGTCGTGCGTGTTTTCTTTATTCGAGTTAAGGCTTGTTTCCTGTGGTTGATGTGTAGGTGTGACAGGCTTTTGCCTTTTTTCAGTCTCTTTTGTCATTTTCCTCTCTGTAGCTCATTCTCTGTCTTCCACTTCCTCCCCTCATGCCAAACCTGCACTGATGTGTGTGTGTGTGTGTGTGTGTGTGTGTGTGTGTGTGTGTGTGTGTGTGTGTGTGTGTGTGTGTGTGTGTGTGTGTGTGTGTGTGTGTGTGTGTGGGTGTGGGCTTGGGGTGGG
>VOQJ01042791.1:37468-62340 GCA_015052665.1 Apistogramma diplotaenia
CGCTGACATGTGTTTGTGTGTGTGTGTGTGTGTGTGTGTGTGTGTGTGTGTGTGTGTGTGTGTGTGTGTGTGTGTGTGTGTGTGTGTGTGTGTGTGTGTGTGCGCGTGTGTATGCGCGCACTCTGTGCTGCGTGATTCTTCCGCCAGGTTTTTGATTTGGAAAATAAACACAATCTCCTGGCAGAGTTCCACGTAGCTGCTTCGCTTTCGCAGCCGTGCAGTTGCTCCTGCCGGCTCACTGTGGCACAGATTACTCTTCACTGAAAGTTTCATTCATGAGAGTGCATGCAGGAGAGTAACACAGCCTCATAGGTTTGAGCTGCTCGCTGTCTGTGCTGTATAAATGCTCCACGCAGCCGCTGTGCTTTTATCCTGCACCACTTTGAAGTGTGAAATAGTTCCCACAGTTTTCATTTCTTCAAACCATTTTTTTCTTAATAGTTAAAAAAATAAATACTTTTAAAAATAAAAGATTCACCAATATGGTATCAGGCAGCTCTTTGATGCATCACAGTACTTCCTCATTATACCCCTGCATACAGTTCCTTGATGTGCGTATTACCTCAGATTGCTATCTGTTGTAACTGAGTAGATTGCTTTAGAGTTGAGGTTGATTGATTGATTTTCCACTTCGGCAACTGATCGGTTGACTCAGCCTGACTATGCTATCTGTTATTTTGTCACTTAGGGAAAAAATCTGACCACCAGTCTAATGGGATGGTTCCCTTACCAAAAGGTTCAGCCGTACGTCTCTGTGAGTACAATCCAGCAGCCAGTAAGCACCCTACCCTTCCATTTTGAAAACAGAGCAACATTTTAAAATATGTTTGTTTTCCCAGAAAGGTATGAGCTCAGAGCAGTGAATTAGTAACTGACTAAATTCAGCACAGTCCAGTCTTTTTTCTTTTTTTTTTGTCTTGCACCACTCCTGTACTATAACAAACATGAGCAGTATCAGGAAGTGAACCGCAGGTTTTTTATATCTAACTTTTGTATGATCTCACAACCTTTCCAGAGGCCAACGCAAGACCTGTCCAGCTTCAACTGGTGAGTATCGACAGGAACAGAGCCGAATCGCTGAGCCTCTGATAACCCTGGTTAACCATGGTCTGATTTGTTACTGTATTGCACCTGTGACCTTTGTTACTGTACTGTTAGTGCTTTGCAAAGCTCAGTGGGGAAACACCACAGAGCTGACACAGATAGTAATATTAGTGATTAGGGCGCAAAAGCAGAACATGACACTGAAGATCGCAGGCATTTTAATAGCAGTGTTTGGAACATATTGTAACCCTGTGAAACTGATGGGCTCTATCAGCGAGCATCATGGTGATATGAGAAATAACCTACAGTTATTGTGTGTTATAGTTATTATTCTTTGCCCGTGGGCTCATGTTAATGATGAGGACAATGATGTTCTGTTGTGAGAGCCCTCAAAGTAGTGATTAAAAACAGCTTTTTAATCACCCTGTTGTCCTTATGAAGGACAGTGGGTGGGTTGTTAGACAATCTTTCTCTTTGGTGACACCTGGTGGTAGTGTTAAGCATGGCATCGCTGACAGGAAAACACAAACGTGTTTTTCTACAAACATTTAACAGACCCTATAGGTAGAGACAACATCGACACAAAGGCAGGTGCAGGAACATAAATCAGACAATAATATAATAGGCTTAATTAAGGCTTTCTGACGTGTGGATTAAGGTGTGACATGATGTGCTTTCACCTGAAGCATGATTGATGATTTACCTTAATGTAACCTAGCAGTTTGCATTATACGACCTCGTCTTTCTGGCAGAAACACCTGAAGGCAAACATCTCCCACTGAGGCCAGGGTCATTTTGTTTCTGGGTTATCTGTTTGGCCTCTTCGCTTCAATGCAATATCTCAAACATTTCTGGGAATTTCATCAGATTTGGCCCAAGCTTTGCCATATTTGACCATATTTCACATTTTATTGGCACTGATCTTGGGCAGCTTCTTTATAAAAACGCTGTCATGGCTCTAACTTTCAGACTAGGCCAAATAATCCTGAAGCAACAGAAGCGCTGGCTGAGTGTGTGTTTGATCGCATTTCATTTGTCTCGCGAGTGTCGTCAAAATCTGTCTTATTTCTTATTGCAGAGGTTACAATAATCACTCAAAACAAAAACCATCCCTGTGGTTCTCTCTGTGATTCAAGGTTCGCCGGGAACATGGACCGTACTGCCGCCAAAAACCTATTAATGTCCCGCTCCGATGGTACCTTCCTCGTGCGGCAGAAAGATGGAGGAGAGTTTGCTATCAGCATTAAGTAAGACATGTATCAGTTAAAGCACGTTTGTTGTGATTTTATCTTTCTGTTGACTGGTGATGCCCAAATTACAAGCAGTGAGTTTCTGAGCTGCATTCGCTTGAATCATGTGGAGGTTTTTTTTTTATTTGTCTAGATTGCATTATTGCTCCAACTGTATTTCAGAGACTAAATTGTTACGGGATAGGCCTCCGGACCTACACGTCGAACGGGTTTCCAGGTTTTTCCAAGCGTAGCTGCATGGGCAGAAACCATCCTCACCAACCTCTGATGCAAACTTGGTCGTTTTGTCGTATAAGAAACCTGAAATATGTCAGAAACCGATCAGCTAGTTGACTTTCAGGAAGTAGAAGAGTTAAAGCATCACCTTTGGCTCTGAGAACCTGTGAATTAACATCAATCTCTATGTTTCTGCACCCAAAGATTTATTTTAATTAATTTTATCTTAAAAAAATTGATCAGGAAATGTCCTGAAGTGCAGCCTTCTTGTAAAGTGAACTTCCACTTTTAATAAAAAAAGGTAGTTATTCATAAAACTGTGTGGAAACTTAAAGCCACATGTAATGTGTAATTGTGCAGCAAATGAAGTATCATTTCCTCTCAAAACCGGGTAAATAATCCTGACCTAACAAAGCATGAATGCGTGATCAGTGTTTAATTCACAAAATCCAAATCCATCTTTGCAGAAGTGAAAACAAAGAGTCGCTGCTGTGTTTCCCGTTCAGCACAGTAAAATTCCCACACGGTGCCTTATAATAAAACCTCTCTCTGCTCTCAGGTTCAGCATGGACACCAGACACATTAGGATCACCTCGAGTGAAGGTCTCTTCCGTATCAATGACAAGAAGGCATTCAAGGGTTTAACAGTAAGTTGCACGTGGTCACGAGGCCAAAACACGATGCCAAAGAAACCAAAGCAACGACTAAACATCATCTCTGGATTGCTGCTGACCTCAGCTTCTCCTCTCTAACCACATCTAACATCTCTCTCATGGTTCTCACACTCTCTTTCTCCTCCTGCCCCTCTCCCATGTTAGGAGATGATTCAATATTACCAGCAGAACTCATTGAAGGAGTACTTTAAGGATCTGGACACCACACTTTCTGTACCTTTCAAACAACCAGAGCAAAGCAACTCCTTCGAAAACACGCCCCATTGCGCACCAGGTACAGAAGATCTCCATCACCTCCTACAGTCCTCAATGTGATCGCCAAAGTCATCCTCTGTGAGCTGCAAATGTCTGTACAAAATGACAGAGCAACCCACCTCCTAGTTGTGGAAATACAGATCACTGCTGTGATCTTCATTTTTATCACGTTTTGCGTATTTTGTACAAAAGCAGGGATCTAGACATGACTTTACGATAGCTGCATATGCTCTTTTTACCATCACCAGTCTGTACTGTCAGTTAACATCTTCTGTAAGTCTGTATTTAACACAATGATATAAGAATGGTGACGATGCTCTCATCAAACTCTCTGCAAGGAATGGAGTAAGATCAATTCCCCAAACTGTTCCTTTAAGCTTTTCCGTGCTGCAATGTGGGATCTGTCTCACAGGGGGCAGCATGAGGAGCTTCGGCATTGCAAGGGCCAGGTACGACTTCTCGGCCAGGGACCGCTCCGAGCTGTCACTGCGGGAAGGAGACACCATCAAGATCATCTCCAAGAAGGGTCACAGTGGCTGGTGGAAAGGAGAGGTGTACGGCCGGGTGAGAACATGCAAACATCAGGAAATACACACATACGTGCATTCATAAAAAAAAATATTGTTTGACCTGCATTGCTCCTGTGTTTCCAGGTGGGGCTCTTTCCAGCCAACTATGTGGAGGAGGATTATTCTGACTACTGCTGATGTGCCTCAAGATGTGATGTGCTTCCTCATTCTGTGTGTGTAGGAATTTGTGTGTGAGGGACTAGATTAGCCCACATGGATGAGTGTGATTTTATGTATGAAAGAGATGCTGGTTGGTCCTGACGGGAGTTCACGAGTGACCGGTGATGTTAATAAAACCTCTGTGGAGCTGACTCGATGATGTCTGGTTTACGTAAAGATGGTAACAGTATCGCATTTACAGTTTACAACACCTCCTCTGAGCAACATGATTCTAGATGTATTATTTTTAAGCTGAGGTTTAGGGTGGTTAAGAAAACAAGAAGCTTAAATAGACTTCACTTCAGTCACGTACGTCCTATACGCAGCAGCACGCCTGTTACCAAAGCAGCAAATGTGACTGCATGTGCTGCTTCCACTTCAAGTTAACTCTCAGGAAACCCAGGAAGCCAAGAGCATCAGTAGGCTACCGAACATGAGCTGAAGCCCAGTCGCAGCACTGAGGTTTACAAGACGTGGTCAGGACCTCCACAGTGAGGGCGCAGTGCAGACTGACACATGCATCCCAGAGTACGATAAGTCAGCGGAGTGCATTCGGAGTTTGATCTTTTTTTTAAAGTAAAATATAGTTCAACAAACTTTCCACAAAAAAACAGAAAAAATGAGGTGCAGTATGAAATCACTAAAGATCAGACACGGGGCAGCAGCCAATCACATGTGCTGCACAAGTTTGTAATATTTCTAATGTTTGTGTACTGTAAAGCACATTATCTTTAGGTATTGTTTTGTATTGTGTGTAACTATTTTTACCCAGAAAAACTAAAGACCCGGATTTCCAATAGCGATGAATGTCTTCACTCCTTGTTTATATACAGAGTATCTAGACTTTGGTTATTCTACTGATTTTGACCATGTTTAATATTTGACTGCTTGTAGTCTAACTTTAATCCCCCCTGCTTGATACTGAGGCTTAGGTTTGGCCTCGAGCCACCGGTGTGTGCTCCGAGTTCACTCGCTTTAGATGGAGATATGATTTTTTTGTTTGCACGTTATATAAGTGGTGCTTATTTCTAAATTATAATGTAGTTTGTCACATTTAAAATGCTCCCGGTGACCCGGCAGTTGTTGATTGGTTTTCCGCAGCTTGTCTCTCAGTTTTAGTGGAAGGCTTAAGCAAATGGCTCGATGGGGAAGTTAACCTGCAGTGACTGTTGTGACCTCTCAGCTGAAGCTCTGAAGATTTGGCTTTGTTCAGTGGACTGTTCTTACCAAACTAGGAAAACATTTCTTTGAGCCTGGTTTTGTGCAACCATCAGCATTGTAATGCAAAGCCTTAAAGGCTTCCGTTACCAAAAAAAAAAGAAAAGTTTTTAAACTGTCACAACATTGCAAACTTCCACTTTCAGCAGGCTGCAGTATTTATTTAGCAGGAATAAATGTCGATCAAAGGAAATCGATACTTTTTTCCCTCTGAAATGTCTAGTTGGGAGTACATAGTGAAAAACGTGTAGCATAACAAGGTTTGCAGGGCCAATAAAAGAAGTCTAGTGTTTTCTGGGAATCTCCTCACCCTTCACTTTTTATACATAACTGAAAAAAATTAATCTTTAAACAATTAAAGATCAAAATAAAGTTTTTGATACAGTTGTGTTTGAGTCAGCAGTACACCCTGCCTGTCAGCCCCACCCACAGTCTAAACCACTGCCACAGCTGATTAATCAGATGGTATTTTTAGTTTTGGTGAAAACAGCATGTGTGTAACTCACTTCAGCAATGTGTGCACGTGATACATTAACTAGCCATATTGGACAGTTGTATATTAGACTGTGACCTTTGTCCAAGTTTGTGAAGCATTAGGTCCCACTGGCATCAATTAATCTCTTCTTTCTACCAGCAAGATCAAATGTAACTAACTGCACGTTACGTGCACTACAGTAAGCTGGAAAAAAGGACTAATTTCTCATTCAGTAAGAGAAAACGGTTAATGGACAACAAAGCCTCACTCTTGCAGTCAGGTAAATATCAACTTTATTTCCAAAATATCAAAACAAAAACATCTTTCACAAAGTAATTCGAGGGTAAAAATTAAAAATCAGTTGTCTGCTGTGTGTCCGTGTCGCTCTTTTGCTCTTGTCCTGTGAGACCTGTCAATCCCATCAGTGTGTGTGTGTTTGTAGCGAGAAGCATCTGACTCCCGTCTCATCTACTGGTAGTAGAGCTCCAGGTTCATCCCGTCGTGGATTTCATCTGAAGAGTTTTTGGTTAAGTGCAACAGGTGACCTGGATACAACAGCTGCTGGTTCTGCTGATTGAGTGCTGCAAATTTACACTCATGTTACACAAATTTAAAAAAATGATTTTTATTTCGTCTCTTAAATGAAAACGGCTGAAGTATTGCAAATGCAGACTAGTTCTGGATACATCAGTGTGGATTACTGAGTGAAACTAAAACAACTGCAGCTTTTCTGTGGCTGTGAAGGCGTAAGAATGGTGTGGATAGATGAATAAATCAGTTAAGAATCCCAACGCTACAAAATGATCAAGCCTGTACTGACAAAAGGTTAGCCTTCACAACAGTACCTCCATAGTGTGGTGATCTGCATGAGTGAGAGATCCCCGGATTGATCCAGTAAAAAATTTCAGGTATTTAAAAACTATTACTAGTAGACCACTGTCAGTAAATACCAACAACAGGAAAATAATATTGAAAGGATACAGTCACCCAGAGACACGTGGTCCTTGAATATGGTGTACCTGTGGAAAACAGCAAGACATTTAGCTTCAAGCAGATGAGTCATTCATCATCAAGCACATCAATTTCTATTTAAACATTTTACCATTTCTTTAATACAATCTTGTCGTGCCGTGTTCCTGTTTGGGCAGCTATGAGCTTCTTCAGATCTCCGATGGTATCCTCGGAGCTGAACCATGGAAGTTGAGGAAAAAGCAGTCTGACAGCATGGAAAACACGATTACACAATCCAAGCTTTAGTCTACTAGCATTATTTTGTTTTAAATCTGCAGATGGACGGCACAGCAGCTTTGGGTGCTCTGCTTTCCTCCCGCTGTCCAAACTTATGCATGTTAGGCAAAGTCTTGAATCCAAACTGCCCATCCCCGCGTGCCGCCTCGTGACAAACTGGCAGCTGGTTCAGGGTGAGCCCTGCCTCACACCTCATTAAAAGGCCAAAAATAGTAATGTAAATAACATAAAATATTAGAAGTTAAAATAACCTGAAAGTTCAAAGTGTTCATCAAGCAGAGAGTGGTTATGTTCTAAGCCATTAATGCTGCTGGTGTCAAAAGCTACTACTGTAACTTTTCACAAAACATGCACAAAGCCTTCGGCAGTGCAATACTACAACAAATACAGTGACATTCATATTTAATGTTCGCTTTGTGACATCGCAGATTTTCACTTATTGCGGGTGGTCCTGGAACGTAGCATCCGCGATAACTGAGGGATTACTGTAATCTGCAGTTACGATGATGGACTCTATTAAAAAATAATAATAATAATAATTCCCAGCCTCCCAAATCTGACTATATATAAAACCATTAACACTTTCAGTTTTATACACTGTACTGACCAAATAAAACAAGTTATAAGAAAAGACTGAAATCCAATGTCACTGTTTTCTGATATTTTATAAACCCAAAAGTTAACTGAATTCATTGTAAATCTACTCTGCACACCATTCATAACAGAACTGATCCTTATTTGCAACCTTAATGCAATTAAGTCCAGAATTTCTGTACAACAACTCATCTAAAGATTTGCATGCCGTCTGCACTTAAACTTGTTTTTACATGTATGGCGAGAGACAATATTCAGCAACATCTGTAACGTTTCAGTGAAGGATACTTGCACTTGACCCGGACTTTCTTGCCCAGACGATCGTTGCAAACCACTTCGATCATCTTTACGTCTGCCAAAGAAAGGAGATGAGACAAAGTTAGTATAACAATTCTTATACATATATATATTCATTTAAATCATTGTATCTTAACACTGATGTGGTTGGTTTTAGGGGTGGAAGAATCGCGATATTTGGCATGAGAATATTATATCTATACTGGAACAGCAAATATTAAATAAATTCAAATAGGCTCATCTCATGCACCGCCATCCTGAAATGTTAGCCAAACAAACTTAAAATTAAATCAGCTCAACCAAAAAACATCCAGCACTGGACACACTTGACTTGGCAAAGCAACCCAATTCAGAGCAAGTTACATGAGTAAAAGTAGGACAGCAACCTCTTTTACATCTACAAAGCTCTGTGCCTGCCTGGTGGTTGTGCTGCATTTTTCCCCACATTCTACAAATAACTGCAACTTGTCGTGGCTAAATGGTTGTCCAGAGCTTGAGTGTGTTGTACACTCACAACCGCTTTTGATGGCAAGGCAATTTCACAGGTCTCGTGACAAGAGGCAACCTTTCTGCAAACACTTGGAGTCTGACTTGGATTCACTGCAATCACTCAGTGAGATCCTGTTGAAAGTTTATAAATAATTGCTCTCCAATTAATAAATGTTAAACGTGTTGCCTTCACTCTGAATGAATCTCTTTCAGTGAGCATAACTCAGTTGGACTCGACTCAACTAGCTGCCAGCAGGTTGCAGTCTGGTTATATTTCTGCAAAACAGGAAGGTTACTGAGTGGAATTTTTTTTAGTTAAATGACGATTTATGTCAATGTAGACAACAGATGTGCGATTATCGATAATTCTTCACAGAAATTGCTGTAATATCAGAAATCGATAGCAATTGTCAGCTTGACCCTATCCAATCGTAGACTGGTGGGATCGTTCACGGCAGGTTTTAGTGACAGTGTTGCTTGACAGTTTCATTTGTTGTTAATGTTACTGCAATACTCAGAATATCGCACTCTTAAAAATTGGACCAGTGTCATATAAGTGAAGTATTGTGATGATGATGATGTATCGTGACGTGTCTGCTCATTCTCAACTCTGCTTGTTTTATTCACACTGTGCTGGAAAACAGCGCTACAGAAATCTCTTGAAATAAGCGAGGTTTTGTTTAGCTAACGTTAGCTGTAGCTCTAAACATCGCCAACTTAATGGGCAAACAAACGTGACATACATTTGAACACACTCATGTCCATGTTTATGTGGCAGAATCCTGAACATTATGCTACTCTGTGAAAACCCCGCGTTAAAACTGTCATCCGTACCTGAAAAATTGGAGCAGAAATACGATAATCTCCCTCGCTTGATATTTTCTGGAACGCTCTCGGTCTTGCTTTTACCGTAAAGCAGGTCTAGTTGCGCATTCGTCAACTCACCAATCAAATGAGTACTATAATGATTGGCACTTCACTAAACCTATGAGAATAAAAACCTACTAAAGGGCGGGCGTAATTCTGAAAACAACTTGTACCATAAACGTGAGGCGAACTGTCGCGATCTGCCTTAGCCGCAGCTCCGGAGCATTACGCGGCTTGTACACTGAAATCAAATTTGAAAACGCTGCTGCAGAAACCAACATGGCAGATGAGGAGAACCTACCGCCTGGATGGGAGAAAAGAATGAGTCGCAGTTCAGGTGATAAAACACAAGCCACAAGAAGCTAAGTGTGCTAAATATTGAGCTACCCTTCAGTGTGTGGTAAACTTAGCTCGGCAGCTAGCAGCCTCAGCAGCGGGCTTTAGTGCTGAAACGAGGCTGGAGGGACGCGTTTATTCACGGCAGGCTAAAAGCAGCCAGGGGTTAGCCGCTGCAGCGGTTGTGTTTGCTTAAATTTGACGTTTTCGCAGCTTTTTTTTCTAGGCGTGTTACTTCATTATCGCACCAAAGCTGATTCATTCAACCTGGCTGCGGCAGGGCCCTGGCATGACGTCAGCCCGATCCGCCGCCTCACCTGCAGACTGAGCGAGTCCCAGGCGGAGGGCGCTTTTCACGGTGCTAAGACTTCCTCCCTCCCACCTCCACACGTGACACAGGTTATTGCCACAGAGCGCACTCTGGGATGCTGTTTACTCGGACCTGTGATTTATAATACAGCAGGGTCGCACTGTGAAACGCTGTAATATTAAGCACAGGCTACAGAATTTAGGAATTTGTTTTTGTATAATGCATTACATTTTAATAACTCCCTGGAGAAAGTAATTTTCTTTTTACAGTATTTTTGCGCAACTCTAACATGTCATGAGATGCACTGTCACTAGCTAACAGTGGACATGTGCATTATCTTTTTTTTTTGGTGATTAAGCATGAGCAAAGAGACTTGAGAACAGTCACTACTGTGGTTCTGCTGTGGAAGCATGTCCAGGTAGAAATGGAAGCTGCTCATCTCTGCCTTTATCCGTTGAAGATCAGGCTGTAGCTCCTGGGCTTGGGTCAGGATACACTGATTATGGGTTTTTCACTTGCTCTTGCTTTGTGTGAGCATGCTGTCTGTGCAGATGTTTGCAAAGAGCCTGTGTGGTGTTATACAGTAGTTTCTTTCCAGGATGCAGTTTGCACTTTAAGATCACGCTCTTGTCTTTTATACAATAAAAGTAAATGAGCCTGTCTCCAGTCCTCAAATGTTGTTGGCCGCTCCACCATTTTCCACCTTCCTGCAAATGAACTGTAATCAGTTTCTATGCAGGGAATTGAAGAACCTCTGTAATGCGAGTAATGAAATGATTGTAACTGTAATGTAATTATTGAATTTAATACAGTTACCGCTTCCTGAAAGATGTAATGCGATTAGAGTAACTTGTTACCTTGTAGTGTGTTGCATACACACTGGTGGTGTATCACGATGCAAGTAAATAAATGGCCCAAAAGTAACAATAGGTAACACTGATCCCTGCATCAATTGGACGATTTAAAAGAAAACTAAAACTAAAAGCTTTTCAAAGTATTGCACATGAGAGATTTTTTTAAAAATTGGCCCATGAGAGATTTTAATGGCTTTCAGTCTGTGAAGGACGGGCTCCTGTAAGCTTGGAAACTGATTGTGGGCTTCTGTGAGTTGGGCAGGTGGTCCAGTTCTGTTTGCAGTATGTCGTAAATGACTCTAGTGATGCTGGGAAACTGTGAAGTTGTCATTTAGCAGCTGCAGTGCTAGTTGATAGAGTCTTCTAACAACTGATTGCTGGCTAGTTTTGGACAGCAAGCTAATTACTTTATATGTAGACATAAGCAAAGATGTTAGGAATGACCAGAAGAAGTAAAGTGACGTATTTCAGTAATGGGAAGCATTCAAAGTATCTAACCGATAGGGGTGGAGCCACTTTAATGTCACCCAGTGGTTTGTGGTCT
This sequence comes from Apistogramma diplotaenia, assembly GCA_015052665.1. Lineage (NCBI taxonomy): Eukaryota > Metazoa > Chordata > Actinopteri > Cichliformes > Cichlidae > Apistogramma > Apistogramma diplotaenia. The sequence goes on from VOQJ01042791.1 coordinate 48,868, forward strand.
ACAGCATTAAAGTTTGCAGATTTGCAGTTTGGCTTTCTGCATCTTGTTCTCATGAAACCGCACATGGCAATGTGTGAACTGCATAAAAGAGCTGATCAGCAATCATTAGTGCCAGCTAACTCGACTATCAAAATGCATGGCAGAGCATATACCGTTTATAAATTAGTTACCTGGAAATATCTATTTGCAGTGATAATAATGACTGAGCAGCTTAGCCGAGTCTCTAGTCAAACTTCACGGTCTTGCACTGCAGTCGGTGACAGTGGTTCTGGTTCAGTATTTGTGAGCTTGTCCTAGCGGCTGCAGCTCTCCACCTGCTGCAGGTTGTGGTCAGAGTAGCCCTCTCAGTCACAGCAGCAGATTAAGGATAACTGTGGCCATGTGCATGTCTAGATGCTGGACAAGTTTCTCTCTGAAGAAGTGAGTTGGCACAACATCTATTTGGCAAGCACGACAGATGCCAGACAGGAAGGGCGAGGACTGGTTAGCAGGAGACTGGACTAGTACGTGGCTCAGTGGTGCTTGGCCAGAATAAAACTGACCAGTGTCTTAAAAACAAAAGAATACTGAGATAAACTGAACTGCTGACTCAGTGTCTTTAAGTACAACCAAATGCTGAACAAGTGAAGGGTGATGCTTTATGGCCTCAGCAGCGATTTTTACACCTTTTTGCTGAAAGGTTGAGAAGGATTCAAAGGTTCTCATTCTGCCTGCAGTGGGGGTTTTTTCCTCCTGTGCAGGTGGCCTTTGATGCCTAAGATATTAGGCCTCAGTCATAGTTGCAAGCCACACGCAAAGCTTTTTTTAGTCGGTTTGGGGCATTGCGGGTTTTGTTCACATCTCTGATACTCCGTTCTCATTACCTTTTTATTTAGTCACAGCAGAAAGTGGTTTATGCACATCATTGGTGACCAGCTGCTGAAGGACGGGGAGTGTTTAGCAGCTTAAATGATGGCACTAACTCAGGCGTCAGAAGTGTGTGTCGGTCCAGAATTTCACAGTGAATGCATCCCTGTGTAAAACTCAGTGTTACACATTTTTATGTGGAGTGAACTAAAAAGTATCCTGTTGTGGGTGAATTTGTGCACATTAGAGAAATCCTGAAGTTACATGATGGCAATCATAAAGAAACTATATTAACTGGGGATCAACTACAGTGGAATGCAGGGCTGTGCTGCTGAGTACAGTTAGCAGTGTGGCTTTTTTAAAGTAATGTTATGTCAGTGTTGTGTTTAGACCATGTTGAATGCATGTTTAACGACTCTGTGTCATTACTCCCACAGGCAAGGTGTACTACTTCAACCACATCACTAATGCCAGCCAGTGGGAACGTCCAGTGGGAGACGGCCGCGGAGAGCCAGATAAGGTTGTGTGCAATGTGAAGTAATTAACTGCTGTAAAGTGCTTCTCGTAGAGCTGCAGAGCGCCCTGCAGTATGACATAAAAACAAATATGAATGTCTGAGTATATAATAAAGTCTTCATAATAAACAATATACTTGAGATTCTTAGTTTGAATACTAGCTTGAAAGTAAGGTGGTTAAATTTTGAAGGCATTATCTTATTGTTCTTCATGCAAACTGACTTCCTCACATTTTAGTCGGTGCCCTTTTCCTAAAGTGGCACTGAAGCACGCTTTGCCTAGCATGCTCAGATTGCAGCTGGGGTTACTGTTAATGCCTGTAAATTATTTATGATTTACCTGCTGAGCTCAGCATCCTCCAGGATAACATTGAAATGTTCCTGTAACACATCAGAGAGCTATATGCACACTGGTGATGGCAGGAACAGTGCAGAGAAACCGACTTCACCCATCATCACTTTTATTTTTCACATTTTTGTTAAGGAATAACGGCAGCTTTGACTGAGCTAACAGTCATCGTCATTGCTCATCAGTATGTTTTCAGTTTATCATATAAGGAAAACATGTCTAAGAAGCCATTTTAGGTTATGCTGAGTGTTGCAATAATACTAGTACTAATAATAGTAGTGCAATACTACACTACATTGCCAAAAGTATTCACTCATCCATCCAAATCATTGAATTCAGGTGTTTAATTGCTTCCATGACCACAGCTCACTGAATGCCAGTGTGGTACATGCAAATATTCAAGAGTCAACTGTTAGTAGTGTTATAACAAAGTGAAACAACAGCAACCCAGCCAAGCAGTGGTAGGCCACATAATATCAATAGTATGCAGAGGTCACCAAGTTTCTGCAGAGTCAATCGTTAGACCTCCAAACTTCATGTGGCCTTCAGATGAGCTCAAGAACAGAGTGTCGAGAGCTTTAGTGTAGAGGGTTTCCATGGCTCAGCAGCTGCACCCTTACATCACCAAGTGCGATGCAAAGTGTCAGATGCAGTAATGTAAAGCACGCCGCCACTGGACTCTAGAGCAGTGGAGACGCGTTCTCTGGAGTGATGAATCACACTTCTCTGTCTGTCTGTCTCGTGGACGAGTCTGAGTTTGGTGGTTGCCAGGAGAACAGTACGAAACCTCGTGGGAAACCTTCCCAGAAGAGTTGAAGCTGTTATAGCTGCAAAGGGTGGGCCGACGACATATTAAACCCCGTGGACTAAGAGTGGTTATTCAAGTTCATGTGTGTTTGAAGGCATACGAGCGAATACTTTTGACAGTACAGTGTGTATATTAAGATTTATCACATTTATTTAAGTGCACGTTATGTCCCCAAAAGTAAACTTATCTGATAAAATAAAATTTTCTATTTTTGACTCTTCAGTCTTTATTTAAAAATTTCTCTAAAATGGGATTGTAAAGCAAACTAACCGACACTGTCAATGAAACATGTCATAAATGTTGCATGTACCTGACAAAGTGAACTGCTCGTATTAGTCTGGTCCAGCTCAGCTGAATGACGTGTGTGCAAACCCAAAATAACTTCAAATGTTTCTTTTAAACATTCAAATGCTTTTCTGATTCTTTCTTCACTACCTCCATCTTTGTTTGACCTAATTTATTGTAACCTTTGATGACCTCACTAGAGGGGAGAAAAAACCCATGTCAACAGCACCATCTGGTGGAGCTAAAAAGCAATTGATTTTATTATTCTGGCATGAATATGTTCATTTTGTATTTTTTTTGTAGTACTGATTTAGGGGAAAAATAAGATTTGTCTTCCCCATTAAACTAACAAGCAAATGCTTTTATTTTCTCTTTTTTTTTAATTTCAGGTACGCTGCTCTCATCTCTTGGTGAAGCATAATCAGTCACGTCGTCCATCCTCCTGGCGAGAACAAAACATTACACGATCTAAAGATGAGGCCTTGGAGCTCATTCAGAGTAAGTGAGGCAGCGCAGAGAGGGAGGAGTTTCTATGAAGTTCGATGAATGTGCTTAACATGTCTCTTCTGCACAGAGTACATAGAACAGATCAAGTCTGGACAGGAGAAGTTTGAGTCCCTGGCTTCTCAGTTCAGCGACTGCAGCTCGGCTAAGAACGGTGGAGATCTGGGACTGTTTGGCAGAGGTACGCACGTCATGATGTCATTCTGAAGCAGCTCTGTCCCATCACTCATCCAACAGCTCTTTCATCTCCTTTGTCTTTCTGAACCAATAATAACTGCATCTCTGGCATCCAGGATGTTCACTGCTATTAAAAAAAAATGAAACGTTGCAAAGTTAAACCAGTTTTTTGTGAGCACAGAAAAAATGTCAAATGATTTTTTGCACATATGCATGCATTTATGTGTTTCAGATCATCAAACAGGCAAAGATAACTAATAGATAATTAAATAGAAAATGCCGTTTTGAGATTATTATTTCATTTATTACAGGGGGCGAAAGCCATGCAAACGTAGCTAATATTAAAATTAGTTTGACTATCTGAAACGTTTTCACAGCACTCTGCATTAGGATCAGCAGGCTGTTACCTGACAGTCCTGTGAAAACTTTCTTTTTCCATGTCTGCGTAACTGAAAGCTATTAACCTGTAAAAATATAATTAATAATATGTCTGGTTATAAATATGAAATATTCAAGCAAATTAATTTCCGTAGATTGATGTCATGAGTATCATTAGGTGCATTTCTGTTTTAGGTCAGATGCAGAAGCCTTTTGAAGACGCCTCCTTTGCTCTCAAAGTGGGAGACATGAGCGGCCCTGTTTTTACTGACTCTGGAGTCCACATCATCCTACGCACTGGCTGACAGGACGACTCCGCATGCTGTACTTTCCTCTCCTATCATCAAACACACACACACACACATACAAAGTCTAACCTGCAGTTTATTTTAATGGCACACACCAGGCCAGTAAACAAAGCTTAAAGCCCGCATCGCATCATTCTAGGCGGGATTCGTTCGAAGCACCATCAAACGTGTGTAATTCATTTACGAAATTGACTGGAAATCAAAAGATTCTTCTTTAAACCTCAAGCTTTTATTAACCATGACAGTGCCTGTTGAAATTGAGTGCCCAGTTTCACATGAGTGAGGATCAATTTAAAAAACAAAAGTTGTCTTCTTGGTATGTGCATGACTTCTAAAGGACCACTTACTGTATGTTTTCCATTTCTACTGTATGTGTGCCGAAGCAGCTCCCCGGCCACTTCGGAAAATAGGTTGAAATGCTTCCTAATTATAGCAGCATCCCTGCAGATGGAGAAAGCACTGTTACTGAGTTCACTAGATTAAAAAGTTTTCTGTCTTTTCCATTATTCAGCAACGTGGAATTATTTCTATTCAGAATAGACTTTGAAAAGACGCATGTTTTCTCCTTTTCGGACGAGCCGTGATGGCGCCCTTCAAAGCTTGCAGGTTTTAACAATGAGCTCCACAGCTTTTAAAATCATCCATGTTCAGGTGAACTGTTAACACTGTTGTGTCACTGAGGCAAAAATAATAAAAAAAAAGTTTTTTTGTAAGTCGTCTTGTAAGTTTTCTTCATTCTCACTATCCAATCGCTTACCTGCAGGTGTGAGCTGATGATTTTTCTGCTTTTGCTGTTCTTGCAAATAAGGCAATACTATAGAAAAATCTGTACTTTCATCCAAAAATAATAGGACATAACTGAAATCTGTCGATTTTATAAAAGAGAGATGTTCGATTTTGACATGTTAGGTTTAGCCATTTAAGGTTGTCATAGTTTTAAAATGGTTTTAATGAACATGTTTTAATAAATGCCATGTGCCGAGCAAAATCCATGTTTTAGGAAAAGATGTTTGTCCTGTTGCACTTTATTTTTTTCTTGTTCACTGGGAGAAATCTAGTCTGTTATGGAGTAAGTGCACTAAAGTTGGCTTCACTGTCATCTATGAGAAAAGATCTGCGTCTGGATTTATTTGTTCTCACTGTTTTAGTTGCAACATCAAAAACATGGTTCCTTTTTGAGATTAGTTACTTAATCTTGCATCCACTTCAAACCAACACATTTCCTGTCAGATTTGGAAAGCCGTCCATATCGTTGTGGGTCCCCACCTGCGCCTCCCAGCATGGGACGTCAGTATCGGGGGGGCCCACAGTGGGCCTGGGCAATCAGGGTTGTCTATTATGGGGTTTTCACAGAAAACCCAGAGGGTAAAATGCTCTGGGCCCCACACCTATAAACACAGCAATCTGCGCCTCACAAACCAGGCACATGGATTTACCCGTGACTTCAGTAAATAAATGCTTTGATATCCATGTCTTGTTAAAAACTGACAGAGCTGAGCTGACATTTTTATGGGCTAGTAAACTCATAAACAATGATTCCAATATATTTACAGTGACAGTACGTACATTAAAAAATGCAGTTGCTTTCCAAATTAAAGTAACAGTTGTGTTGTGATTTCCCACGAAACTGCAACAAACTAAGTTATCAGTGTTTGGTGGCTGTGATGGGAATGACTGTGTACTTAGTTATGTTTGAACATTGACCTCGCGAGTGGGCCAGATGTGGTCCGCGGGCCATACAATGCTCACAGCTGCACCACACAAACATCAGGGCTTGTACTGTAAATGCTGCCGTTTGGTGAACTCTTCAAATGTATTTTCAGTGCACCTACAAACATGTACTGCTGGTTCTGCAGTCACTAGAAATATTAAAAACCAAGTCCTGGTTCCCTGTGGGCAAATGCTTTCACCATTGCTATCTGCTCTGTTGATTTGGCCCATTTCACTCTGGTCTACTGACACTTCATACAGCCACAAGGTGTCCTTGGATTCCTCCCAGTTGCTTTTACGTGTTTCCCATTCTCAGAATCAGCTGTTTGTAAACATGCCTGACCTCTTTCACGTGCTTTTTTCTGCACTGAAAATAACAAATCACGAGTTTTTATTTGTACTTGTTACTTTGTTTCTTAAAAATACATTACATATCATCTCCAGTCATTTGAAAAACATTGTCCTCTAATACATGGGCATAACTAACATCCAAATCTTAAATCAGAGTTTTTGTAACTAGTCGTGCTATTTGTTTGCAATGAGGCCAATGAAAAACATGTAAACAAACAAACAAAAAATATCCGTGTCATTAAAAGCTGATCTGGGCGCTGATTCCAGGTCTGAAACCAGCGTGGAAGTTCCTTACACCTGGATTCTTTCTGAAGGCCAGCAGAGAGGAACTCCTCCAGATCACAGCAGAAAAGATGAACGTAACCACAGAAACACCACACACTGGTTTTATGCTCTGAAGCCGAACACTGAGCTGTTTGCTGTGTTATTGGAGCCAGAAATGACCGTACTTGGACAAGAGCACGGAGCGCTAAATGAATCAGCTAATGCTAATTAGGACCATTAGCAGGCTGTCGTCATAAACTGTGCAGGTGCAACACACAGACCAGTGACTGCAGAAAGCATTTTATACACTCACTGACACAGACACACAACAACTGATTAGTGCTGCAGTAAATGCAGACCAATATGACAGAATTATATTTAACATTTCAGCCAATTTTATATTGTATTATAATGCCCCAGTGGTGATAGATAGATAGATAGATAGATAGATAGATAGATAGATAGATAGATAGATAGATAGATAGATAGATAGATAGATAGATAGATAGATAGATAGATGGATGGATGGATGGATGGATGGATGAATGGCACAAAGCTCCACTTTAGTGCTGCACATTAGCGGCCTAGCAGACGGTTATCAGCTCCGTCTCCATGAGTTTGTAAACTAAAGCAGCTACACCCCAAACTCCAGGTAGATGACATAAATGTCATGAAGGTAAGACTATCCATACAGGCCAAAACTTTTTTATGCTGTTTCATGCTGACTTCATTTTTCAGCTCAGCAGGTTCAGTTTGGCTCTGGATTCAATATGAAGCCTGACTGTATACAAGTCCAAGTGTTTATGGTCTCACTTGCTGTTACAAGTCTTCTTCAATACAATGTAATATTTATTTTTTAAAATCATGTTTTCTTAAGTCTCGTATTATTCTCAACGCACACCTCAGGAAAGATTTCAATGTTGCCTGTTGCTTAACCCTTCAAATGTGTCTTCGTGTGCAAACAGATGTTCTGTTGGTTCTGCAGTCTGTAAATATTGAACATAAAGTCTGTGTTCTCGCTGAGCAAATGTTTTCACCATTGCTATCTCTGCCCTGTTTGTTTGCCCCATTTCACCCCTATCTTCTCTCACTTTTCATGTGCAGCGTCCTTGGATTACTCCCAATTGCTTTTACGTGTTTCCCATTCTCTGAATCACTATTTCCGTATAAACATGCCTGACTTCTTTCACTTGCTGTTTTCTGCAGTGAAAGTAACAATTTATAGCTGCTGTCTTTACATATTTAAGTAGAAATTGCAACATGTCATCTCCTTTACTGCTTTTAGAAACTATCATAAGCCAACTATTTGAATTAAGATCCAAACAGTGGATTTTTCTAACTACCGGTAATTGGGTCATTAATTTTTTTTAAATGGACCAATATGACCCATTACAGAACAAAAAAAAAAAACAAACCAAGATCATGAAACTAGTGGAAGAGCTTGAAATGTGCATTTTTACTAAAGAGGGTGACTCCTCTGGATGCAGGTGGAGGATTTACACAGTTTGTGAATGAAAGGTGGAGCAATCCTATATATGCTACAGTGAAGGAACGTTTCTGTGGCATCGCAACAGACAGAACATTTGCAAGTTCTCCACAACATGTGCTCAGTTGTGTCTAGATGTGCAACTAGACACAACTGAGCACTAGACCAGCTGTATGCAAATGCTGCTGCAGAAGGAGAGGAGACAGCATCCAAAAGACAAGACTGAATGGAGACAAGCCCAAGGACAGCAGCATCATTTCTGTACATGGCACGGCCTGGAGTTGTATTGAGAGTTTGATTTGTATAAGGTGAACAGGAATGGAGATAGCACAGTCTCCTAAAGCTATCTTATATCTTGTTGAGCTCCTGTAATGCATGTCACCGAGTCAGAAGGGAGCACTGCCCAGTCTCATTTACTATGGCCTCTCTGTCAGGCAGTCAGTAATCCATGAGATTACTGTGTAGCCATAGCTATTAAGATGGAAGTAAGCTCTCTATAGCATGTGAGCTGCAAAGGGAGAAGAGCTGTGAAAACCTGTGGTCTCATCCGTACACGGATTAGTCTCTCCAGTACTTTCATCACATGTGATATGAGGTCAGCTGGTTAACGGTCATTAAGCTCTGATGGGTAACTGGTACAGGAACCAGACAGCATGTTTTCCGTAACACTGATATCAGCTCCAGGGCTCTGAGGATCTGCGTGTACAGCCTGAAGCAGGAGAAGAAACCAGTGCTGTGGGAAACATTCTGCCTGGTTCCTGCACTGAAACAGTGACCATCTCAGTTTAACATCAACACTCACATCATTGATTGATTTCTCCTTTCTTTTATTGTATTCATCAGACTATAAGTGACCTAAACTTTAGACTGAAAGGTGACTACTGACCCGATGGTCCACTGATAGCACAATGGTTCAGCTTACTAACTACTGTAGCAGGACTCCTAACTCTCCCCTAAACAGTGTCAGAGACCTGGTGGGTGTTGACAGATTAACACACATTGGTTGTGTCAATCAATGTGAAATGTTTATATTACAAGTGTATTTGATGTTGTTATTTCTTTACTTATATTACTTTCATGATTATTATTTATGGTGACCATCACGTGTGTCCTGTTTTTAAATGAAAGACGTTTTCTCACCTTTTCAACAGTTCTGCTTGAAATGACAGCTGATCTGCTGTACTATAAAGTAGCAGATATAATAATATTATATTCCACTTTAACTGATTATTCATGGAATGATTCTCATCCAGGTTATTTTATATCTAAGAGACAAATCTACTTAGCGACACCTGAGAAATGTTATGACGTGAAACAGGAAAAGATATTGAAAAACGGAAAATTAAATGGGCGTAAACATCCTGAGTAGCTGGGAAGGGTTCATTTGCATGCTACTGTTGGACTTTAATACCTGCAGCAGATTTTAAATTTGCCGGCTGCTGCAGGTCGTGAACATAATTTAACTTGCCATTGAAGTTTGCTTCACGCATTGTTCTTAAGTGCTTGCCAGTCCATGAGAATGTGAGTACTAATTATATTTCTTTGATTCATTAATTCATTCATTTATGTGTACATTTAATTCCCATTCTGAGGGGAGCATGGGGAAAGAGCAAGGAATTCAGGTAAACAAGGTTATCTTGCCAACTACCAGAACTGCTAGTGAGCTGAGTCTGACATTTGGGTGCATTTCAGGTTCAGCTGTGGGTTGTTGGACTCAGAAAGAAACAACAACTTCAGCCGAATCTCTCAGTCCACACTCAGCCTAAAGCCTTTATCACGCTGCAACCTTACTTCTCAGCTGATTGTACGCCAGTTTTTGATAACACAAATCTCTCAGTCTTTTATATGCTGTCTCTTTACTCATTTTAAATGGTTTGCATCCGGCATCAATTACATTTTACACAGATTTCCAGCTGTTTTGAAATTGGGGCGGAGACGTTTTTATGGATGCAGTGAAAAGATTTCCTTGTAGGAAAAATGTTCTTAAATATTGCAAATGCTAGCAGTATTGTCTTGAAATTAGGCTAGAAGTTTGGAAACTATGCCTCAGAAATGGTGCTGTTACTCTAAAGAAGAGTTGCACTTAATGTGAATGTTCACATTAAGTGCAATGAGGTAAAATTACTACATAGTATCTCTCAGTCTTGCACTCTAGCTTTGCCTCTTTCACCACCAGAGAGGTGACATTCAGTGTCCCAAGTACTAGTTTCACCAACCTGGGCATCTGTTCACCAAGGCCTCTGCCTTTAACCACCACCTAACCTAAAAGCACTGGACTCCTAAGGCTCATCCCACTGGTGGTGAATCCACCAGTCACCAGAATCACCTCATGGGTCTTTGAAGTACATCACTATAACTTATCTATGTTCCCTGTAGTAGTTGATAATATTGTGTCTTTGTCCAAATGACTACAATCCAAGCCTTTTCAGCTTGATTTGGATTGGTGACAGTGGCAATGCAGTCTGCTTTAATAGGTCAGATGGAGAGTTAATGTTATGGACACAGCATTATTGAGGCTTTGATTCTGGTGATTTTTTCAAAGAAAACCAAATCAAAACAGACTTGTAACAGACACCTGTAGTGTAATGTACTGCTTGTATCAAACAGGGGCAGCTAAGTGAAATCCTAGTTTGAAAATGTCTTGGGATTTCATTTAGTTTTGTTTTTTCCATTTTTTTTAAATGCAGAATTGAACTGCCACCTGGCAAAGCTTGTTTTATCAGATTCAGTGACCTTAACTTCAGACAGTCGGGTCTGATGAGTCACTAACTTCAGAACATCAACACATGTGGTCTGAAACACGATGCTGGTAGGACTAATCTATGTAAGTGTAGCTCCTGCTTTAGACATCAGTTTCTAGATTCAGGAAGAGCTGCAGACATGCATTCAGTTTGCAAACTTTTATTATTATGGAGAATATGTTGGGTTTTTTTGAACATTTAAAGTATATTTAATGCATGAGCGAACAATGCGGTACCACAGATGGAATATCCTTCCTACTTTACTACACTCCTTCAAACTACTGACCCTGAGATTGTTTTAAATGTAAGTGTCTGGGTCAGCTGTGAGCTTCCAAAGGGAATGTTCAAAAATTTGGCTTTTTTCATAACTCAACACGAGCTCCACCATAACCCAAAACCATTACTTTCTGTGGCCTAGCTGTTTTGAATGGAACTAGAGAAGCCATTAGTTTGTGCATGAAAGATCAGTCCCACCTCAACTCACAACGACACCAAGGAATTCCTCCCAAGTGCTCAAGCCTTAAATGAAGAGACACTAATTGCTTACACTTGTCCTGATAATGGGAAAAGTCTCCTCCTGCTTACTCCAGAATCCTGCCTCTCAAACACATTTTCATGCTCAGTAAGGTCAGTGACATCCAGGTGACCACAATTCCACCCCAACCTACGGGATAAATTTGTTGTAGTGTGTTTTTATGTCCAGCCTTTAAATCTTATGACCATATTAATTACATAACTGTAACATTTTTGGTAAACAGTCTAAAAAGAAATATGGACCTAACTGAATATCCTCTTCTCTCCCACTTCTGTCTGTACTAATTCAGTCTCTTTGACTGAAGCCATGTTCTTTTCAACCCCGTCTCCTTTCTATCTCGGCCTCTTCCTCTTTCTGTCGTGCAGCTCCCCCGTCAGACTTGTCTGTCAGACTGGCACCCAGATCGAGTGTGACTCTGCTCCCTTTGTGCCCGGTCACAGCCTGCTGGGTGCAGGATTTGATGTGGTCTCGGGGCGTCAAACAGGAGCTTTCGTGGTGGATGTGAGCAAGTACCTGACTCCAGATGGCACCTGTACTCTCTGTTCCAACCCGCTTCAAGGCAACAGGCTGCAGAAAGTAAATGAATAAAATCTGAGCAGCGAGTAAAACAGTAGCACACATTTTATGAGTGCATGGTAATCAGCTGTCTTTTTTTTTTTCAGCTGCCAGTCTCTACAGTGGACTGGCGTGCATTCAGCCAGTGCAACACTGATGTTGACAGCAGTGTACACACCTCTGTTAGGTACAGTAGCACAGTTTAAGCAAATCTTTATTAAACATTTAATACATATTTTGATTCATTTATATCCTAAATTGTTGTTATTATGTTTAATGCAGAAGAACAACTACAATTCTGTTCATGTGTAACTAGAAAATTTAACTAATTGTAGACGTGATTTTTTTCCTTTAAATTGCATCCACAGCTCACTGATGAAGGTAGGAAACATTTCATAACTACTACTGACATGAATCTAACATTTCAGAATCTCATTGCAACAATAATAAACAGGAAGAAAAGTTGCTTGTTAATTTTTTTATATCACCAGCACAGCACTAAGTCAAACACAATTAATAAAAGTACTTACTTTTTAATCATTTGACCAGAACTTCATTGCAAACAGGATATAGAATCAAAGCAAAGGAACCTAGAAGATTAAGAAGTGATTATAATCAATACTTTATGCTATGTACACTTTTATTAACATCATTAGTCATCATTAGTTTAACATTAGTTAAATAGCTCATTAGCTTTTTTCTGTCAGGTTGGCCTAAATTTTGGTTATTTGGAGTCTGATGACCTGATTGTGGGAGGCATAGGTTCAGAGGTCTATAAGTTTGCTACACGAAGTGCCAACGAGGACCGCTACACCTTCAGTGTGCATGGCATGACCTGCAAACATTATAGGTAGGCTGGGAAAACAGAACACATACGTTTTGAAACTTTAATTAAAGTTTGTTATATTATAATTATCATGGCTTTTGTTAAGACAATTCTTTAATCTGTCTCTTTGTGTGTAGTTACCGCATAGCAAACGAAGCAGTTCTCTCCGAAGAGTTCAAAGCGGCTGTGGCCAATCTGCCAGACGAATACAGCCTCACGGAGATGGATCAGTACGACACATTGATAAAAAGCTATGGCACACACTACATCCACCAGGTTAACACACACACACGCACCGTGTTCGTTTCTTGGCTAATAAATAGGCACGAAAACGTATTCAGTTACAACACCTTTTATTTGCAGGCTGACCTTGGGGGGAGACTGAGGAGGGTCACAGCTGTTTGGCCACACTGAACAGGCTTTCTCCTCAGGAGGTACATGAAGCACATGTGCCTGCACACAGTCACCAGACTGCATTTTTCTTCACACACATTCGCCATTTACGCACATCATGATCCCACTGCAATGAAATACAGTAAGAGATATTTTTGCTCTTTGATGATGGTGGTGGGCGGCACGGTGGCGTGGTGGTTAGCACTGCTGCCTCACAGAGAATGACATCTGGAGGGCCTGGGTTCGATTCCACCTTGGCCCAGGCCTCCCTCTGTGTGGAGTTTGCATGTTCTCCCCGTGCCTGCGTGGGTTTTCTCCGGGTATTCCGGTTTCCTCCCACAATCCAAAGACATGCACTTACTGGGGTTAGGTTAATTGGTGACTCCAAATTGTCCGTAGGTATGAATGTGAGTGTGAATGGTTGTCTGTGTCTCTGTGTTGG
>VOQJ01042793.1:0-13159 GCA_015052665.1 Apistogramma diplotaenia
GCAAGCAAAGAAGCTCCAGATCAGAAGGAGCTACGATGGCTCGTTTCAGGAAATCTTCTATCAGTCAGCTGCTCCATCCATCCATCCATTCACAATCATCATCCATCCATCCATCCATCCATCCATATCATCCATCCATCCATTCACAATCATCATCCATCCATCCATCCATCCATCCATCCATCATCATCCATCCATCCATCCATCCATCCATTCACAATCATCATCCATCCATCCATCCATCCATCCATCCATTCACAATCATCATCCATCCATCCATCCATCCATCCATCCATCCATTCACAATCATCATCCATCCATCCATCCATCCATCCATCCATCCATCCATCCATCCATCCATTATCGATTTATCCATCCATCCATCATCCATCATCTATCCATCCATCCATCCATCCATCCATCCATTCAACAATCATCATCCATCCATATTTTTTTTGGCTTATATGGAATTATGTTGTGGAGGTACTGTAGAACGCTAAGTATGATTTCTAAATATCTTCTTCCCCTCCATTAATTTCGCCCTAGGACTTCCTCCTAGGTTTTCCCTGAAAAACCTCCCAGAGAATGCCATCAGGAGGTCTCCTCATTAGATACCTGAACCACCATCAGCAGGTCTTTTTGCTTGCTCATGACCACAATCCTGTGATACTTAAACTCCTATTGACATAGGTGTAAGTGTGTGTGTGTGTGTGTGTGTGTGTCCATAATTATCAGACTGTAAACCTTATATGGACAGTGTCGGTGTGTAATCACACACGTGGCCTTGGAGAAATGACCTTTAATAACCTCTAACCTGCCCATTCGTACCTGGACTTTACAGCAGTTTTCTGTCACTGGTCCCATTCTTGATGATCCAGTCCCACTTCCTGCCCTTGTTCTTATACTCCTTCAGATACCTGCAGCTCACCATGAGCTTCCTGTTGTGTCCTCCTGTGAGAACATTTTGCTGCACTTACCTTCTTTCAGTCTTATAGGGGAGTTCAGTTATAGCAAAAACCATGAAGACATTTGGTGCTGGGGGCAAAGGGCTCACCTGGTAGAGGTCTGTGTGGGTGCTGATGGCAGCTACATGGAATAATCCTGATGATCAGATTCAGACCTGAGTCGTCGTCCTCTCCATGGTGAGCCTCTTTCTTCAACAGTATAATAATATTGAACTTTAATTATTTTAGCTTCACGTTCTTGGAGGAACAACTAAATAAAGGCCGTCACAGTGTCGATGTGCAGGCTTTTGTGTGCCGACTGTCAGTTAATTGTTTGATGTGCTGCTGTCCTTGCTTGCCATCAATGGCCCCATGAGGGATCAATAAGGTATTTGATTGATTGATTGACTGTTGGAGAGGAGAGTGGTCTCTTTGAGCGATCAGCTGTGCTCCCTGCAGACCAGTCTGCTTCTGCCACAGCGAACTGGGATCATTTCTTTGGAAACAGGCCTCGTGCAGCTGCTGACAGCACTGAGGTGCTGAGAGCAGGAGGATGTGTGTGGGCAGGTGTGATTGAGCTTCATCAGGTCGGAGTCCATCGTGGAGGGTCGTTCAGGCTGATTGCCGCCCGAGCGGCTGCTGAATGATGAGCGAGGTGAAGCTGGTTGTCCTGAGCGCCGTCTCAGAGGACGTAATCACCCCGTTCAATCACGGCTCCGTCCTGACACTCCAGGCACTCGAATCAAACGCTCCTCGGCTCATGGCTCGAGGATTCAAAATATACTCAACAAGTGTTTGTGTCATCAGTTTAGCCTTAAAGAGGGGCTGCCTTTGCTTTGCTTGTAGCTCCGTTATCATAACAATATGCAAATGAGAGCGTTAATGTGCACAGTGAGTGAGCACTATCATAACGGAGCTGAAATAACAATCACACAAGTTCAACATGAGAGTCTGAACAGCAGCAATGAGCTCACTGTGGTTTCATTAATGTCACTTACTAAATGAACTCATGGATCCAGACTGAGCATGCTCAGTGGCCCCTTCACGGCTCTCCAAACTAAACACCAACTCCAGCCTGTGACATCATGAAAAGCAGGCGGTTTTTAGTCATTACAGATGGAAATGAAGCAGTTAGTCAGCACAGCTTAAAGACTGAACGCTGGATCATCAGGTTCATCATGTTGTTCTGATTGTTTCTGACCATCGAGTCCTTTCACTTCTTCATCATCCTCCTCTTCCTTCCTTCTTGTCCTTTCTTCCTCTGACCCACCATCTCCGCCTCCTCCACGTGGCTCCTTTTGCTTCTTCCTGAGCTTTTCCTTCTTTTGAGGCCATGCAGAATCATTTTGAAGGCATAAAGATGAAAAAAGGGAGTTTCAGCAAAAAGAAAAATCTAATAATTATAATAATGATACATTTTATTTGTGGGCGCCTTACAGGAGCAACACAGTAGCATAAAACAATAAAGCACAGCAATAAACAGGAAAATGGAGGCAGGGCGTGGAAAGCTAAAGGCTTGTTTGAATAAGATTCTAATTGGATTGGATTTGGGAATAGTCAGAAATACTCGTTTACATTTTATTGTCATCAACATTAATCAGGTTTAATGAAAACATGACCTGTTCTGCTCTGATTGGCTGAAACGCTACAAACATTCTTCCTGTTAGTGAGTGAGGAGCACGAAGGAAGCACCATGAGGATGAAAGCTGCAGCTCTGCTGGGTGTTAGCTGCTGCATTCTGCAGAGAAAAGATTCGATTACTGTTGTCAAACTGGAACTTTCAGACTGGAAGTCATTTTTCACAGCTAACCTCGGCCCTCTGTGTGTGCAGCTGGTATACTGGGCCAGTCAGCAGCAGGATCAGGATGAGAAGATGGCTGGCTGTGTGTTTCCAATGGGACCAGAGAGCTTTCAGCGCTTCACGCCGGACTCCCTGGCGGCCATCGAACAGCGCATTACTCAGGAGGAGGCCCGACGCAAGAAACAGTACCAAGAGGTACGTACGCACCGGAGATGGTGAGAGGTGGAGGTAAACCTGAGCATAAAGGGAGGCTGCATCTGCAGACAGATTTCAGGTGTGGTTTGTGTGTGTTTGTGTGTGCGTCAGGACCTGGGCGATGTGGAGCTCCCCCAGCCCCGGGCTGATCTGGAGGCAGGAAAACAGCTGCCGCGCATCTTCGCTGACATCCCATCTCATCTGGTGGGCGTTCCCCTGGAAGACATCGACCCGTACTACTTCAAAGACAAGAGGGTAGGTGACCCAGAGAGAGTGTGTGTGTGTGTGTGTGTGTGTGAAGGCTTCTGGAAATACCTCCTCTCTGCTGCTGGAGAGAATCCCTGGATGATAGATATATTCTTTGTGTGTGTGTGTGTGTGTGTGTGTGTGTTTGTGTGTGTGTGTACTGGATTAATGTTGTGGGTACCAAACTAACTTCTGGACACAAAAAATAACTCAAATCTCCTCCATATAACTTCATACAGCAGGTGTGTGTGTGTGTGTGTGTGTGTGTGTGTTCCAGCTGTGAGGTGCCGCCTGTCAGAGTAGTTTTAATCCAGTTTAAAACTGCTCTTATTTTTCTGCCACGTGTAACTCAGTCTAACGCAGTAACCTGAACTATCCATCCAAGTGACCAATCACATCAAGTTCCATAAGCTCCGCCCAAACAGTATCCAATCCAGGCCTCGAGGGCCGGTGTCCTGCAGCTGCAACCCTGCTTCAACACACCTGAGTCAAACAATGACGTCATTAGCAGGACTGAGGAGACCTGAACTGCACACTGAGGA
Organism: Apistogramma diplotaenia; assembly: GCA_015052665.1. Classification (NCBI taxonomy): domain Eukaryota; kingdom Metazoa; phylum Chordata; class Actinopteri; order Cichliformes; family Cichlidae; genus Apistogramma; species Apistogramma diplotaenia. The sequence continues at coordinate 3,729 of VOQJ01042793.1, forward strand.
GGTGATTCAGCCATTTGACTCAGGTGTGCTGCATCCAAAAGCTGCAGGACTCCGGCCCTCGAGGCCTGGATGGAGGATCCCTGCTGTAAAGCTTCCTCATGGGAACGTGACCCTGCAGAGGTGCGTCCACAGCAGACACTCTGAGTTCAGGTGAGTTTTCTCTTGCGTGTGACTTTTGACCTAATTGTAATTCCATACTTCCATTATTGGAATTTTCAGTTTTCCAGCCAGCACTCATTAATGGTGCACTCTGGCTGGGTAAAAATTCCCACATCCAGCCCAGAGCTGCTCCATGGCTGGGATGGGGGCACTTTTACCGGGAAATGTGACCCCCGATGGGGCCCTCACAGTGTTTGGGAATACATTTAATTAATAAAGAACTTTACAAAAGTTGGATCTGGTTGTTGCAGACATTCATCATCACAGTAACAGTGTTACAAACATCAGCAGCTGGAAACACTCATCAAAGATACATGCACTGCTTTGATGCTGCAGCCTGACATACCTGCAGTATTTAACATTTATAATTATCAGAGACAGTTCCCTTGTTTTTGTGCCCGTCACGTGTGAATGAGACGCATTAGGAACTTAAGGGGCTTCATGAAGTTCAGTTCATTCACTTGGATCAGTTTACAGATCTGCCACAAGCACTCCTGGATGATTGCTGCACCATTTCAGTTATGTCAGCTAACGATTGAAGGACGACAGGAGCAGCTATGTTTTTCTCGCAGTAATATTAGCAATCCTAGCAGTAATATTAACATTATTAGCAGTAATATTACCATTAATATTAGCAGAAATAGTACGATTGTGGAGTGAATGAATAATGCATGAAATTGAAAGCCCTTTGAGTTCTCTGGTAGTGAAAAAAAGTGCTATATAAGACTAACGCATTATTATTTATTATTATTAAAAATATTAGCAGTAATATTAGCATTATTAGCAGTAATGTTAGCAGTAATATTAGCATTATTAGCAGTAATGTTAGCAGCAAACCTTCATGATCTGAATTGTCTGTAAACTCCGTTTTCGATAGAAAAATCTTTTTGATGTAATTTGAAGATTAATTTGTAGTTTTGGACAGACACCATTTAATTTTTTAGTTGTACATTATATTTTTATTTAAAAATAAAAATTGCATTCACTTTAATATGCGTTGTTGATATTAATTGTGATGGTCACAGTGTTAAAAATACATTTGATTATTTTCAAACTGGTATTTTTATGGGTCATTATTTTAATTGGAAGAAGAGATAAAAAGGTGATATTCACAGGTGGGTGGGCCTAAACAGGGGAGGTCAAATTTAAGTAATCGTTGACTAATCAAAAAAAAAGAGATTATTACTACCAAAGTAATCATTAGTTGCAACCCTACTTTGCATCATGTATTGTAAATCACACCTGGAAGCAACAACAATGTTATTTTGGATGATGATCAATTGATGAGCAGAAGCTGTTTTTTATGCCCACCAATCAGCCGCCTGCTAACAACTACGCCACCTCCCGATGAAGACGTGTTACTGTGTAGCATCAGAACAAAGCACCTCCGTCAGCAGCAGCAGGTTGGATCGGTCATCGTTTTGCAAAGTCCTGACAAACCAAATTTGGACCAAAAAAATGTGATAAAATCACCTTTTTCATTCCATTTCAAAAATTCAAAGAGCCTTTTCGTTCTTAGAATACAAGAATTAATCAAATGCATTTTCCTGAAAAATGATTATGAACCAGCTGTACAACAACAGTGAGCTCGCATTAGGCTGGAGTGTCCTAAAAGTCCCTTAATGGAAGCCACTGAGACTCAGGCCGGGTCCTCACATGTGATCCTTTCAGGGTTTTATACATGCACTGGATCGGTCCCAGGTTTGGACCGACGTTTGCTGTCTGTGATTCTCGTCTGTACTGCAGGCTCGACACCGCAGATGAGTCAAAAGGTGAAGTTTGGGCTCGACCACAACCTTGATAGTTTCACTTGGTTGCACCAAAATCGACTGAGGATCTGAGAGATGCTAATACGCCAAAGTGGGGGCGGGGCTTTCACATTTTGGCTCAATTCAGACAAAGTTGTTTTAAAAACTTAAACAGGCTGAAATGAATGTGCATATTGAAATGATACAAACCTAAGCACGTCAGTAAAAAAGTGGTGTGATGTCCGACACTGAAGCTTTGAGTTGATCCGGTCGTTCCGTCTTTGGGATTCACTCACTTCTGGAACCTCCAAAAGAGGAACTGCAGTTTTCCATCTTGCAAAAAACGAAAACGGGAATAACTGACAGATTATACAAGTTAAAGTGTAAATCGCAAAAGAAAGCGTGTCGGCGTCTTAAGAAAAGCTGCATCATTTAGATACTACATTTATTTCCTGTGGGTTCATTTCTTGATTGCACACAACTATACACCAAAAGATCTAAATCAGTTGTCCCCAATAAATAAAGATCAAGGTCTTGGGTTCACTGCTTTAGTGGCTTTGATGGCAGCACTGCTCGTTATTAATAACATCTGTGAGTTTTTTCTCTCTGGTTCTCCTGCAGACCTTCATAGTCCTGAACAAAGGCAAGGCCATCTTCCGTTTCAGTGCCACATCCGCCCTCTACATCTTCAGCCCTTTCCACCCCATCCGGAGACTCGCCATCAAGATCCTCGTGCACTCATATCCTTAAGTACACAAACTGTGCTGCTACTGTATGTACTCTGCAGGGAAATGGCTGCAGGTGGAGGTCAGAGGTCAGCTACAGGGGAGCCTGCAGGGCTTTCAGTGTGTGGTGAAGATGCTGTAAGAGAGAAGCCGGGCCGTCCTCACAGCAACATGGCTGAACACATGAGCAGACGCCGGCGTGGTCGTTGCTTTAGCCTCGTCTCCGTTTCACTGCTTCTCAGCATGACTGATGTGGCAGCTTTATTTTGATCAAAACCTCCATCAAATGCAGTCTTAAAGTCAACAAATTCAGTCAGGGTTAGCATTTTTATTTAGCTTCTAATTCAAGTGCAAAACCCGAGTTTTAAACCACCACGACTAAAAGGTTGCATCATGGGAAATGTAGGATAAGAATAAGAATTAAAACAGCCTTCATTGTCCCAGCCAGCAGCCTGAGGTCTCTACAGAGTCAAGGAAATGTTACAGCAACATATACAAAGAGGAGTAACAATAATTATATTCTAAACACAAGATTTAAATAGTGCAGTTAGATTGCAAGAAGAAATAAAAAATAAAATAAGAAGATATCTTTATACCTATAGACATTATGTGCATGTTTGCAAGAAAAAAATATAGATGTGTATATACACACATGCCCACGTATACATACATACATACATACATACATACCTACACATATGTACATGTACATATACACATGCATACATATCCAGGAGATTTGAGTATTTGTTGGTACTATATGAAAGTAATTTGGGTTTTTGGGTTTCAGGCTGCTGCTCATGTTGCAGGGCAGCATTAGATGCATGCGTCATGGCCTTCTTACATTTCAAGACCATAACTCCATGACACACTGATAACTGGAGGCGTCCCTGTGATTACAGTGTTGCAGAGATGAGAGGTCCCATCACAGGTCACTTCAACTGTGAGGCAAAATGAGAATAAATCCAGGAAATCACATTCTAGGAATTTAAAGAATTGATTCATAAATCATGGTGGAAAATAAGTATTTGGTCAATAACAAAAGTTCAACTTTGTAACATAACCTTTGTTGGCAGTGACAGAGGTCAGCGGTTCCCTGTGAGTCTGCAGCAGGTTTGCTGTAGCTGCTGTTTGGCCCCCCATGCAGAGCTGCTCCACAGATGTTCTCTGGGGCTCAGTCTGAGCCTGGCTGGGCCCCTCCAGGACCTTGAAGTGCTTCTTGCAGAGCCGCTCCTTCGCTGCCCGAGCGCTGAGTTTGGGATCACTTTTCTCCTTTAGCCTCTGACAGTTGGACACAGGTGGCCCTGCGATGGACCTCGCTCATCTGTCTGTGAAGGAGAACTTAGACAATCTGTGGCTGACCAAAGACTTTTCTGCTCCACTGTGTTTAAGATGTTCATTAATTGCAGCGCAGTGATGTGTGTGGGGAAACAGTTTGTGGTGTGTGTTGAAGCTGTTGGCTGGCACCACAAAAATCTGTATGTAAATCATTTATGTAAGCAGAATTCATGATGCTGTGCGTTAACTGAAGAGGTGAGCGTACACAAAGCCCTGTGATGGGTGGCATGCTAACGCTCAGCTTATGTTATGTTGAAGGATAGCAGGCCTAATGCTAACAGGCTTTCACTGTCAACCAAACTCATTATTCTGCCTCCTGCTGGAGTTTGAGGAACGTCTCCCTGTGGCCTGCAGAGGGCGGCTGCCAAGAGTCAGTGAGAACACGCCATTCCTGATTCCTGATCAAGATCTGAAGTCAAGAAGATGTTTTAAAGTGGTACGAAAGATTAGTTCAGACACCATATCACTCTGAATCCTCTGCCTGGGACTGACGTTGGTGTTCGAGCAGGCACCGTCTGAACAGCCTTTCCAAAAACCAGAATACACAATCAAATACCAGGAAGGAATCAGTGCAGAAGACCAGGAAAACCAGGAAGATCGTCAGGCTCATGTAAGGGGCTACAGCAGCTTCGGGATCATTGGAAGATGGACGTAGCTTCTGGGTCTTTAAAGTGCCTGAAACCTGTGTTCTTTTAGTGGCCACCAGGGGGCACTACTTGTGGTTGCAAAAAGACGAGAAGTCTGTAAACAGTTCCCTGTTGAATTTATGATTTCAGGTCATATTGAATTAGAAAATCCGTCGCCCCCTGCTGGTCTTTCGAGATGATGATTTAAATCACAAAGGCTCCAGTTTGCGGCCTGAAAGCCGTTCCTCAGTTACCGTATCATTTTGTATGGAGGTCATCTCCTGCCAAAAGTATCCTCGAGTACGAAACCTTTAGTTTGTGCCAAAAGTCACGTGACGCCTCAGACGGAATGAGCCATTTCGCCCTGCGGCAGCAGGGGGCGCTATCTTTGTTCAATTACGTCCAATTACACTGTACATTCCACTTTTTGTTTACAAAGGCTGCCTTTACCGTTCATCCTTAACATGAAAGCAGCTTCATTAACGGTCACTGCTTTATCAAAAACAGTCCATGTGTTCTGACGAGCTGACGTGGACATAATGTCCGGTCCAGCATTTCTGACCTGAGGCGCTGTTTTGGACTCGCAGAGAGATAATTTAAAACAGGTTTTAATTGTGTGCAACCTTTTGGCAGGACATGAACTGCATAGTTGCATCTCACTGTTTGAGCCAGCCTCTAGTGGCCATTCAAGGAACTGCACTTTCAGATCTTTTTGAGCCCTGGAGGTTGAGTCAGCAGAAGTGCAGAAGCCTCATTACGAAGGTAAATTTTAGAGTTCAGTGGTTTCCGAAGCGCAGAGGCGCTGGTTTACACGACCTCAGGGAAAAGCACTGAGTCATCGTTCACCATGTGCTTGGCAAGTGGGTGAAAAGAATGGATCAGGCCTGGAGGCTGGGTCTCTGCAGTCAGGGGTCAAGGGTGATGAGGGGGGGTTGCGGTTTAGAGGCAAAAGGCACTGCAGATCAATGGTTGACCCCGTACCCAACATAAGGCTCCAGTTTCCACAAACACTACAGAAAGCATCCGGCTCTCCGCAGAGCTGAAACGATTGCTTCATTAATCATAGTTATTGACAGAAAGTTTATGGCAGCAATTCTGATATTTAAGCTAATGAATCACTTGTTCCAGCCTCTGAAAGGTCATTTCCCCACTTTGTTGTCAGAGTAAAATATAAAATAGTACTTTTGTGGCTGCAGTATGAATGTATTTACATATTTAAATTATTATGATGAAGTTGTAACAAAAACGACATTAAATAATTTTACAGTGACTAACAACAGCAGTGCTGTAATATCCAGGTTACAGGGCCCCCAGCGGCCCCCTGGAGGCTGTGTGGGAGCTGCAGTGAACATCTGCAGCTGTTGGTCATGATGGCCAGTCTGTTGTTTCAGCTTCTGCACAGCTCCTTCAGTCGAGGCTGATGTTAGATGTAAATCCAGATGTGCGTTACGATGCCTCACTGACTGTAGAGCTTAAAGGCTCCAGCTGTGGGCTTCTGGCCCCCCGCCTGCTGCACCCGCTCCACACCGGCGTCCGCCTCGGGCTCCAGACGCCAGGCCAACATGACAGATATTACTTCACACCCAAAACTCACCCCCATCCCCTTCATCCTCACCTCACACTCATCTATTTTTACTGTGGGAGGCGGCTGCTGGTGTTGAGAGACGGCGAGCTGGCGGACACGCCGCTGTTGTCGGGGGAATAAGTGGGTTCAAGAGGTCGTCAATGGAGGTGCGGCGCTGCTGATCCTCATGGTGTGTGTGTGTGTGTGTGTGTGTGTGCTGCATTGAGAGATGAAATACAAATTAGTGTGTGTTGTGTGAAGGAGGGGCCCATTGTAAGGGTACAAGTGTGGTGGTGAAGTGGAGTTTCAGGACGTGTTTGTGCTTCAGACGTGTTTGTGTGCGATCAAGTGTGTTCTGGACTTCTGCCCGACCACAGTGGCGCCACTCTGACAAGCCCCACACACACACACACACACACTGATATTAGAATACAGGATTGTGTTTTTCTGAAGGCACACGGTGTTATTTCCCATGGGGCTTTGCTCCTGAGGACACTTTAGATTTTTGCGTCCCATGAGGCTTTGCTGTGGGACTCAGAGCTGCTCTGCAGCCACCAGCTGCAGTGTTGCTGTGTTTTAATTGTGTCCACGTTGAACCAAAGTGAGTCAATACGTCCTCGGCTTTGTGCCGGTGGTTGTTCTTGCTGAGGGGGGGCTGAGCTGTTGCCATGGTTTCGTGTGGGCATCCTCTGAGGTCTGAGGCAACAGGCCGGCCTTCACCGTCACTGTGGAGACTGTTTATGGGGGTTCATGTCGGTCAGTCATGTCTTTGCTCCCTGACTGCCAATAAAAACCAACGCGACATGTTCTGATTGCTTAGAAACAAGTCAGGGTCAGGGGTCATCGCCAATGACAATTATAAGATTCAAGAGACTTTATCTTCCATTTGTGCTCACATGCACAGCTTGAGTTCAGAGGACTGCTTGTGTTGAGCTCTCGATATCAAATATTACATAGATGCAAACGTATAAAAATAGGAAAGAAGAAGGTTGAAGTGTGAGGAGGAGGATTTGTTCCCGAGCAGCAGGTTCGAGCTCTGTGGTTGTTTGTTATTCCTGTATTAGCCTCATATTTATGTTGACGCCTTTCGGGCTTCACAAAGATGGAGCCCAGAATTATAAGTAATCAATATGCAGAAGGAAACATTAATTTTAGTGCTGGAACTCGATTCAAAGTTTAATCAAGTTAATTACGAGTCTGTAATTAAATATTCACAAACCATTTATCAACAAATTAAACATTTTCAATTAAAAAATCCTTTTGCGACTAAATTCTGAATGAATGGACGAATCCGTTAGTCATTCAGATTTAAGTGTTTCAGGAACCTGATTGTTATTAAAAAATAAATGTAAGCAGCACACTAGACAATAATGACAGCACCATTTCTTGTACTGTAAAATAAAACAACTGTACAATATTGCAACTCATGCGAGAGTTTAACATGTGGTGTAATTAAAGCACCAAAGTGTCTACAGTCTGATCCATTTGGCTGCTTCATGTCTGTGGGATGAACTTTCCACACCTTTCTCCGGAGTGTAGCGGCCTCAAAGGAGGCTCACTGACCGCAGACACCAGCTGAAGCGGCTTCGCCCTCCATCCTTGGTGTTTGCTGCTGTCACATCTGATTTACAGCCGTGCTAGAACACCAGAACAAAGCTTTAAAAGAATTTGATTAGTCTTATTTGAAATGTTGTGTAATTGATTAATCAAAATGAGCGCGTTAGAGTCCCGGCCCTGATATAAATATATTAATACTGTTGCAGGTTTGTTACACACGTACAGGTAAGGGTGTTCCGGTGGTTAGCACGGTCGCCTCACAGCATGAAGGTCCTGGGTTTGAACCCACCGGGGTTCTTTGTGTGTTCTCCCCGTGTCTCTGTGGGTTCTCCAGGTTCTTCGCCCCCATCAGCCTTGGTGGAAGGTTGCAGTCTTGAACTGGTCCTGTTAAGCGTGCAGAGTGATCTCGATGCTGGATCAGGTCCGGCCTTGTTGCTGGGATAAAGCTCTGTGGCTCTGTGTCTGTTTATTTTTGGCCTGTGATGCATTTGGCAGCTGCGACAGATCGCACACCTCAGAGTCTGGCACAAACGTAACGCAGCTCGTTCTGCTGTTAGACGTCTGAATGCTAAACAACGTCGCTCTCATACAAAACCACCTTTGAGGTTTACGGCCAGTGAAGTAGATTCACTTCATGTCAGGCAGCTTCGGTGCGTCCAAGTGGCCACAGAGCAGCAGTGAGTCGCCTGCTGTCAGCTCAGCATTGGAAGGTTACAGGTGATCTGCTGATGAAATGACACCAGTCCACAGGGCTCGTTTCAGGGTTCCTGGATGGAGCACCACAGTGTTACAGCAGGTTATATGAAGCTGAATGGATCCTGAGACGTGATGTGTACGAGCTGCTGGACAGTTCCGCTGAAGTAGGAAAAATGAGGGAAAATGACGGAGACGCACGAATGTGGAAAGAAGGAACATCAAACTGAGGTCGATCTCGAGAGGAAGATGGATCCCGTGGTGGGTGTGGGAGGCGTGATGATATTACCGGTATGGTGACCTGGGAGGTCCATAACAGCAGGTCTATCATTACGCCATAATTAGCTTCTGGTTGGGTGGCGGCGGCGGTGGGGGGACATTTGCGTTGTTTGTCAATCTGTAACAGTATTATCCCGCCGCCTGCCACAACGCTCCAGCAACATCATTACCGCCGGCACTCAATCAACAATTACACCGCCGCTCCAACAACTTTCAGCTGGAGTTTGGGCCGCTGTCACGCAGGGAGCATGTTCCTTCTGCCAAATTACAATAATTATGATTCATTTATAGCTGTGATTGACAGCTGAGCCAGTCTCAGGAAGTCTCTCCCACCTCGCGGTGTCGGCGCGTTGAACATGGCAGGTGAAGCTGATATTTAACATGTACTGCTGCCTTCTGACACTTTCGAAAGTTACTGCTCCCCATTATATGATGATTAGACGAGAGTGGGCCTTTTCTCCCATTGCCTGTTAATGGCATATTAATTTGCTGTGCTGAATGTGGCAGCCGTTGGCGGGGAGCGCTGAAACACACATGCTAGCTCGACACAGCCTTTCAGTTCTCTTTATTGGAGCCCTAATGGGAAATCAGTGAAAGGTATTTAAGTCGCACATGTAAAATCACTTTGGCATGTTGTGGCAAAAAGAGTCGTTTTTACACTTCAGGCACTTCGCTGACACACTCGACAGAGACCATGAGGGTCACCAAAGCCTCGTCCTTCCATCGCCAACGTCACACTGAA